>BQNB010090501.1:11599-27129 GCA_026074375.1 Tanacetum coccineum | reverse complement strand
AATCTTTGACCAGGAAACGAGATTAAAAAATACTTATGCACAGGAATTTTGTAGGTTCACGGATGTTTTGGGTCGAAATTATTAGAACCAGGGCCGTCTCATGGATTTTAGTGGCCCCGTGCCATGACCATAAAGAGGCCCTTAAGCACACACATAATATACATATGTATGAGTAGTGAATGAACTAATTAAATATGTATGAGTAGTGAATGAACTAATTAAACTTGATTCTCATACCGTGCATATGTATAATAGAAGTGCATGAAATTTGGTGGCCCTCGTGAAGTGATGGCCCTGTGCAACCGCACCTCTTGCACTCCCCTAAAGACGGCCCTGAATGTATGTGTGGGATCTTGAGTTTTATAACTGTGCATTGTTTCACGCAATTTTAATGTGATTTAAGAGTTTATGCCATTACGAAGATATGCTAGAGTTTAAACCTCGCTCTTGCACTCCCCTAAAGACGGCCCTGAATGTATGTGTGGGATCTTGAGTTTTAAAACTGTGCATTGTTTCACGCAATTTTAATGTGATTTAAGAGTTTATGCCATTACGAAGATATGCTACAGAGTTTAAACCTCGCTGGCTAAACATCTTGGGATGGGATGGGATAGTTGGTGTACCGGTTAGCCCGTATACCCCAGGGTAACTGAATAACATGTTTGAGGAGATTAGGTTCGGATACGTGAGGTCTTGTATTCGAGTGTTTGGCGAATTCCTGTTATATACTTACATTGCTAATTGCGAAATGTGATCTTATCAATCTTTCCATATTTCCATAATTGGCATTGGATCTTTTGTGAAATGGATTTAATTAGATATTTGGTTTACTATGTGCAGAGGGCACCCATTGATCCTTTTAACCGTGAAGGAAAACCATTAGCATCCCAAGGGGTTCCACTTGGTGGTATGGGGTAAGTTGTGAGTAAATTAACAGATTGCGTGTTGCAATAATATAGTATTGGGCGCGCGTTTTGATAAGTTCTTATTTGTATTCTTCAGAAGTGGCAGCATAACTAGAGGATTTAGAGGAGAGTTCAGGCAATTTCAAATCCTTCCGGGTACATGTGAGGCTTCCCCTGTGATGGCCAATCAGTTCTCTGTAAGCTCTACCTCTTTTTCATCATTTATTATCTACATCCTCAATTTCCATAAAAGTAACAATATCATGAAGTAAAAACTTATGTAGAGCATTTAAAAACGAAACGGTCATTTATGCAAGTGAATTTGTAGGAAAATGGTATTTAGATGGTATTTATCTATTCATCGAATGCTGTGATGCACCTCTTAATTCTGAATCATTTGATATATACATTCACAGATTTTTATTACGAGAGAAGGCAGCAATAAAAAATACGCATCAGTGTTATCACCGGGCCAGCATGAAGGGATAGGGTGAGGGAGTGGATCTCAGTCCCTGTACAATATATTTATTTGCTATTATAAACTGCGAGTTTAATGACTTATGTTTTGTGTTTATATCAGAAAATGCACGGATGATCATGGTTTATCATCATGGGGCTGGAATTTGAGTGGCCAGCATTCCACATATCACGCGTTATTCCCACGTGCATGGACCGTTTATGATGGTAGCGTTTTAGCATACTTCTGAATAGACAATACGTGATGTTACTTGTTTAAGTTCCCTTCTTATTTAACCGCCTTCTCTTTTTAGGCGAGCCTGATCCTGAGCTAAAAGTATCTTGTCGCCAAATTTCACCATTTTTGCCTCATAATTATCGAGATAGTAGTCTTCCCACATCTGTATTTGTTTATACGGTATAAATTTTTGAATAAATATGATTTAGCTCAGCCCGTCATATTGTGATTGTGATATTATCACACGTTCTCTACTTCCTTTTCAGTTGGTGAATACCGGGAAAGAAAGAGCACACGTCAGCCTTTTATTAACGTGGGCAGTAAGTTTCCATTTTGAGAGATTCAAAGGATCCGTTTTGATCTCTGGAATTTTTAATTGTTAGTTTGGTTTGTACAGAATTCAATTGGAGGTATATCACATCTTTCTGGGGATCATGTGAATGAGCCATTCCGGTGAGTTTAGTTTACCCAATCTTTTAGAATGAACAGCTTCTGTTTTTGTCTGCCTCTAAATTTGGTTCTTTTATCAACAGGGGCGAAGATGGAGTCTCTGGCGTGCTTCTACATCACAAGTAAGTTAGCCCCGTTTTTTATGCATACAACCTCCCAAATATCAGCGTAATCCATGATTTTATTTTGATGATATTGTTGTAGTAATCATAATCAACACATCAGTTATTGTGAATGATATGTTTCAACCCAACATGCTATCTTGCCACATCTAATTCTGTTATGATGATTTGCAGGACAGCCAAAGGGAACCATCCTGTTACTTTCTCTGTAGCAGCATGCGAAACTCAGAATGTAAATGTGACAGTTTTACCGAGTTTTGGTTTGTCTGAGGGAAGCTCTGTTACCGCAAAAGAAATGTGGAGTAAAATGGCACAGGTAAAGGTTTCACATTCTTTCAATTATATTACCATAAATTATCAGTTTTTGTTTTCTAATAGTCGTTTTTGTCTTGTGTACCGTCCCTGTTTGCCTGCAGGATGGACAGTTTGATCAGGGTAACTTCAATTCCGGGCCAACTGTCCCTTCATCAGCTGGGGATGCCAATTGTGCTGCAGTGTCTGCTTCAACATGGGTTGAACCGAATGGGAAGTGCACTATTGCGTTTGCTGTTGCATGGTCATCTCCAAAAGTCAAATTCATGAAGGGGAAATCGTATCACAGGTTGGCTTATTTTTTAGTTCAAATTATATGCTAAGGACTTATTCACCGAAATTAGTATTGGTATCTCAGTTTAGACGGTTGTTTAACTTGTATAATATTGCAGGAGGTACACTAGATACTATGGTACTTCTGAGGGGGCAGCTAAGGATTTGGTTCATGACGCTCTAACAAGTAAGCACTTAAAATATTGTAGCTTGGATGCATTGTGTTGAAATGAAGCTAGTTAAGTTTCTTTAAATAGGCAGTTAATCTTTTTTCATGCATTTTGATACTTTGGTTAGATTACAAGAGGTGGGAAGAAGAGATTGAGAGATGGCAAAATCCTATACTTAAAAACGACAAGCTACCAGAATGGTAAGTTCTAAACTCTTTTAAGCTGCTGTTATGATTATTTAACCGTAGACCCTGGTTATCCTATATAGGAATCGAATGACCAAAGTTTGCGGATAGTCACTTTCAAACGTTTGTCTTAGTGTTACTTGATCCTTTTCAGGTACAAATTTACGTTATTCAATGAGCTCTACTTCTTGGTTGCTGGTGGCACAATCTGGATTGGTACTAATCCCTGTTGAATGCAACATAATTTTTCGTCATGCATAGCGGCTAGTTATGCATTTTTTTTAAAGCTTTTATTTTATTTTTTAACTGGCTCTTTCTTTCAGACACACAACTACCAGCAGCTGATTTCGTGCGTGAACACGAGCAACAACCAAAAATCAAGTACGACACAAACAATGGTCAAAACGGTATTAACGAATATGGTCATTCTTATGATGATGAAAATTCTGCTACAACCTCTAGCGAAGATGAGTCCGAGGAAGATGACAAAATACGTTCTTTAAAGCCAAATGATGATGGTGATGATGTTGGGAGCTTTCTATATTTAGAAGGTGTAGAATACATCATGTGGTGTACTTATGATGTTCATTTCTATGCATCTTTTGCTCTTCTTGAACTCTTTCCGAAGATCGAACTCAGCATTCAACGGGAATTTGCGAGGGCTGTGCTGTTCGAAGATGAAAGAAAAGTCAAATTTTTAGCCGATGGAAAAAATGGAATTCGGAAAGTGAAAGGAGCGGTTCCACATGATCTCGGAACTCATGATCCATGGCATGAAATGAATGCATACAACATACACGATACAAGCAAATGGAAAGATTTGAATCCGAAATTCGTGCTTCAAGTTTACCGGGACTTTGCTGCAACTGGTGATTTGTCATTTGGAGCCGAGGTATGGCCTGCTGTTTGTGCTGCCATGGCTTACATGGACCAATTTGACCGGGACGATGACTGTTTAATCGAAAATGATGGTTTCCCCGATCAAACATATGACGCGTGGACAGTTCACGGTGTTAGCGCGTATTGTGGTTGCCTATGGCTTGCTGCACTTCAAGCTACTGCAGCAATGGCTTCACAATTAGGCGATACTGCAACTGCCGAAGGGTATAAACGTAAATTCATCAAAGCAAAAACAGCGTTCGAAGCAAAACTATGGAATGGGTCTTATTTCAACTATGATAGTGGAACAAGCAACAATAGTAAATCGATTCAAGCTGATCAATTAGCGGGGCAATGGTATATGGCATCTTCAGGTTTACCGAATCTGTTTGATGATGTGAAGATACGAAGCGCTCTACAAAAGATTTTTGATTTTAATGTTATGAAAGTTGTTGGAGGTAGAATGGGTGCGGTAAATGGTATGCATCCTAATGGAAAGGTGGATGAGACTTGTATGCAGTCTCGTGAAGTTTGGGCTGGGGTTACCTATGGTCTTGCAGCTACCATGATTCATGCGGGGATGGAAGAACAGGCTTTTACGACTGCTGAAGGTATTTTTACAGCTGGCTGGTCGGAGGACGGTTTCGGGTGAGTCTTGAAAATCTCTTCCTGTGTATTTATGTTTAGGAATTGATTATATCGACTTGAAGTCCAATTGACTGGAAAGGTTCCTTTAACGTTAGAAATCTGAATATCACAACTTGAAGTAGCATACGCATGTCCAAACACTATTTTCTAAATCCATGAAAGTTGCAACTTTTTGACGGTTTTACCCTTAAACTTATTTTGCTTTGTTAGTCCCTTCAAAATTTTTGGGTAATTCTAGTTCATTCTTTCTGTAAATTGAAGAGAATGTTTAGGGCTTATAATACCACTACACAATAAAAATAAAAATTACAAGCCATCACCTAATAGGTCGGGTTTAAAAAACCATACTTGTATTTTCTTAAACATATCTATTGTCATTAGCTAGTGCAAACCAAATACAACTCGCCCTCTGTTTTATTGCAGCTAATCATCATGTCAGATTATTTAGAGGTTTGTTTTCCGTTACAGATATGCGTTCCAGACACCAGAGGGATGGACAATGGATGGACACTTTCGGTCACTTGTATACATGAGACCGCTTGCAATTTGGGGTATGCAGTGGGCGTTATCTCCTACAAAGGTAGTTTTAAATCCCCCTCCAATTAACATGATGGATAGAGTTCATGATTCTCCTTCGATTTCAAACAGCGAAACAGGTGTTAAAAAGATAGTTCATAAAGCCAAGTGCTTGAGCGGTTCTGTATTCAATTGCACATGCTGACATCATTCGTATTGTTGTCATTTGTGCTTTCGGGAACTAACCAATAAGAACGAGGTGTTTTTTCATGTAACCTATATGGGGTCGTCCTTAAAATGGGAGGATTATCGTTGATCTGGTATGTCCGTTGGTAGTCATGTACTAGCCTAATCTAATTCATTCTTGGACAAACTTATAATCGGTAAAAAGAAAGTGAGACTTGCATCAGCTTTGACGAGTGCAACTCAAAGTTTATGCCGGTTGTCACTGAATTGAGACTTGATCAAGTGATTTAGGAATCTGTAAATTTGTTTCTATGTATGCGGAAATGAACATGTACACAAATAAACAATATTAGAAATTGATCTTTGTTCTCTTGGGTTCCCATAGCAGACCAAGTAGAATGTTGATGGTGGGTTGGCTAATTAATTATCTGATTCTTGGTACGTCAGGTATAATGGGTTATAATCTAAAAGCGCATTAATTTGTCGATTGTTGGCTTTGTATTAGTTAACCAACTTCTTTTCTTCGATAGAAATGTATAACACGTATAAAAAGTCTAATAAACACTTGTTAATATGGCTGATGTCCTAGCTCTTGGAACCTTTCTGGTTATGTTCCGGCGTTGTCTTAGCTCTTAGAAATTTGTCGCTTTTTTTTATCTCGTCAATGATGTTCAGTCGATCTTAAGTTTTGTAGTGATTTCACAGTTCTGTATTACTTGATTTGGTATTGTGTGGAAGAATGAACTTTGGTGTGGGTGATAGAGTACTCCATCGAATGGAGTATTTGTATCTAATTACATCGTCGCTTAGTGATTATCATGGAGCTTAGTATCAATAACCAAAGTAAATGCAGAAGATAAACGATCTTTTAATGTGCCTATGGATGGTACTCATTAGAATAAATCACAAGCATGACTCGAGAAAAAAAGTAGGTACGTGATTGTTTTTGTCATGAAAGTCATGCCTAACTCCAATCCCGTATAGACAAAAGAAGGAAAATGGTTATCATTTGTATATCCAACTGTCTACTCATTTGTTGTTTTAGGATTTAATGTCATGCGTTCATATTGGTCGTGTCATGTGGTTCACGTAGAACACATCCTCAGGTGAAATATGAAGATTTGATATGAAGTCTTAAAATTTTTATTTAACCAGAAAAATATTTAATAGTAATTTTCCCTCTTAATTTTAGAGAACAAGTGGGTTTACCCGTGCTTTGCTGCGGGACGATTAACGGGCGTCGTTTTAGTTGTTTTAGAATCAAAAGCAACGGCGCGTTCCAATATACATAAACACGAAATAAAGGGAAAAAAATCGCATGCCAATATTTATTACTCAGTTTGGTAGTAAAAAGAATCACATTTCAATTGTCTAACATAATTTTTCCATTGCATGCCAAGTTAAGAGATAGAACGAACCAACTGCTACATCTCTTCCCATCTTCACCCAAGCATTTCAGTAGTCTTTTAACCTACAATGCACATTAATTAGTTCTATTAAAATGTTTATTAAGAACTTAAGGTTAACACAAGTAAAAGTTAAGCAAGGTCGCAATGCATCCAAAACAAAAAATAAAAATTCATAACTACTTTAGGGGTCTGCTGAGTACGATCACATCCACATCCACATATACAATAAAGGGGCTTTAGGCATTGCTAATGTAAACTGCTTATCTGCTTTAAGACTAAGAAAGCAATAACCTACTAACATCTAGATGCTTATCAGCAATGTAAACATTCATAACTACTTTAACTGATTTTGAAATAAGTCATTTGACTATTTGAATAAAACTGTATTTGAGCTTATCTTTGAGCAAACATATATCTAAGGGATGGCTTGCCATTGCATCCCCAAAGGTAGAACCTTTATCTATCATGCAAATAAAAACAACAGATGGATAGTGTTAATACAAAATAAGTATCGGGTATAGACTTGGGCTCAAATCCTGTATTGGATTGGGCTTCCAGATGATTTGAGTGTTGGGTTTTGTATTAGAGCAAAAGAAGTGACGATTTCCTGCACAATCAGACAAAAACCGTTAGCCTTATCGTGGGGGCGGACCCCACGGTTAGACTCCGGCGTGAAAGTAAGTAAACATGTAGAGAAAGAAAGTATGAGAGTGTATAGTGAGAAAATCGTACTGTTCATTGTGTATTAGGTCCCTATTTATAGGGGTCTAGTATTAGGGTTTTCTAGTATTTCGTAGTGGCCAGAGTGAGTCCCTTGTCAGGCAAGGTCCCGTAATAACCGTGTATACGGACGCGTGTGCCTTCCGTGAACGGAAGTATCCTATAATTAGGTCCGCGTCCGTTTTGCCGTGTCCGGGCCGTGACCAATGCAGGATTGGGTTTTCTTTTGGCCCATGACTGCTAAGTTGGGCCCAGAAGCCCAAGTGATAGTGTGGTCCAAACCCGGAGGCTTGGTATACCTATTATACGTTGGGTAGTGATGGTTGTATTATGTTTGTCTGAGTGTTGAGTGTTATTGTTGTGAGAAGGGTGGATCTACCTAGTAGGGACACCCTTATATTTCTGTTGTAATCGTTGGTTTAGCACCCGTTTGGGGACTAACCGTCTTGTATATTTAAGTTATCAATAATATCACAAAGGGGAGGTTGGTTGTGTGATAATCAAACTGTTCTTGGTATTGCCCCATGTATTTTAACATCATCATATACGTATTTTGACCCATTTGAAAAGATGACCAAATGTTATTGTTTTTTTTAGCCCTCACAAAGCATATACCATTTTAACAGTTATCTGGAATATTGAAATGTTGTTTTTTCAAGATGTATGATACCTGAAAGTTGGGCTATTCTCATAGCACATTACTATACAATGATTGTTTCTCACAGGAACTCTGTTCTTTGTCACAAAGCATATATCATTTTAAGAGTTATCTGGAATATTGAAATGTTGTTTTTGCAAGATGTATGATACCTGAAAGTTGGGTTATTCTCATAGCCGCATCTACTCTACAATGATTGTTCTCAGAGGAACTCGTGTTCGTGAACATTTTGTACCTAAAATATAAACAAAATAACAAAGATAAATAACGAAAAACAATCTCGACAGAAACAGAAACATAGTTCAAAGTAAATAAATTAAACCTCAGTTATGCGAATAGATCAGTTTTGTGGCACACCTAAACACCCCTAAAAACAGCAGCAGGCATACACACACACCCCTTAAAAACTTCAGAAGCCTGAATACCCTTTAATACTTACGTAGTCTCAAAGGAACACATATGAGATGAGTTTATAAAAATCAAAACTTTTTTACTCTTTCTTAATCTTTATAAAAAAAATAAAAATGAAGGAATTGCAACAAATCTTGCTGAAAATAAGAAACCCCAACAATGCATGCATCATGATGAACCAAATTGTTTCATCTTTTAACAAAAGATAATGGAAGCTATTAGATATTCTGGAAAGTTTTAGGGCTCCGGTGACAAACTTGTTAATAAGCACATACATGAGATTAGATCGCGGGTATATTGTGGTGGTGGATGAACTTTCTGTGGGATTTTAGAGAGAGATGAAGAAGATCTGTTATGCCCTCCCTATACCACTTCCCTAATTTTCTTATTCTACTTCCTAACCAAAACAAAAAAAAGCACTTCCTACCAAACAATTTTCTTATTCCACCTTCTCCAAATCTTTTCGACCTTCAATACCCGCAAAATTAGACACAATAAAAACCAAACCCATCAAATTCCAAACTAATTAAACCCCAATCTCAATACTCAGATTTCAAAGCAAAAATTTTAAAATATTTTAAAATTTTAAAACTAAAACAGGTTGCACATCTTACATGCCATTTGAAGCTCAAATTATGATATGTTATTCTCCATCTCCATCCTGTCACACCACCTGAAAAACGCGACAACCATTTCCTTTTGTCACACAACCTGAAAACGCAGAAAAAGTTGGAAAAGGTAAATAATCGTGCTTTAGGAAATGTCTTGCAACATTTTAATGACGTACATACATGTCCAAACCCATTTGAGCCCCCAAGCTCACTCATTTCATCCCCAAACTGGCCCATTTCAGCCCCTAAACCCACATAATTAATAGACAAAAATTACCTAAAACGTACCTTCTCTTTTTGCTCAGCTTATTTCCAAACGCGAAGCATAACCCGAAGTTGGGCCTTTTTAGCATTTCGTTCCTTCTCTCCAGCCTCAGTGGCCTTTGACTTAAAATCATTTATATATGATCACTTTATATGACATGTGGGAGGGTCTTATATCTGCATATATATAAAGAACCCTCAATAATTTCAACTAAATCACCAAAAATTTACAAATTATGTGGAAAACGAATGACATCCTGAATTCAATAGAGGTAAATAGTCTTTTTTCATTATGAGATATTTTCCTACTTTTCAACTCGAAGTCAGCAAAAAGATTTTACACACCCATCAGAACATAAGGCAGATTATCAATTTAAAGTGCGTGAACAGGACTGTTTATCTGATTATTTTTAGAGTAACTGAATACGTAGGGGGTGTTTGGCATCAATCTCACAATGTCTGCGCACACTTTTTGAACCAACTGTTGGGCCAATGCTCTGCGCATAACTTTTGACCATAACCCAAACTGTTGGGCAACGCTGCGACTGCTAAGTGCTCGCACACATGACCTCATATTCTGACTACGATGTCCGTAGAAGCTTATTTGAGTATAAATCACACACAATAGCCTGCAACCCTCGTAGGCTATTACCCAGACTAACTAAGCTGGCACTATCTGTCAACAATAACAAAAAATAAGAGAAATGCTCGTAAACAAAAAGACAGATGGCATTAATCATGACCACTAAAAATGAGTTGAGTAAAATACATCGAGAGCCGCTCTTCTTCGCACTCGAATTATAATCCTCGGTCCCAGCATTTGAACAGATGGAGTGCAGCATCTAACTTACCGACGTTTTCGCACACGTTTCCGACCCGAAACGATTTGCACGAAATACCGAGATGGTCACTTCCATTCCATTTTCTTCCGTGGTTTTGAGGCTCAGATAACTGAGACTAATCGCATATGCAGGAACGAACCATGGACATGACTGCAAAACTGTGCCAGTTTGCCCCGCGCAAGCACACACGTAATATAAATTTTAATCGTGCGCCCACGTATGACGAGGATTCAAAAGTTTATCTATCATGAGCCTCTCTCAGTACAACAATACAGCACTAACAAAACGAAAGCATTTACTTAGTCATATTAGCGAGATATGTATTTATATTAAGTTTCAAAACTCACGAAACTATGCATACAAACAGGGATCCCGGGTTCACTACAATGCATCTTAAGCCACCCGCCCCAAACAGGTCAGTATTATGAAATAACCCACCCACCATGATAATCAACCCACATCGAGAGGTGGATAAATCTTGGCTCTCGTATGGTAATTCCATCGTAATCAATAGGCCTCATTTTAGGGACGCCTTTTAACAACAGTAGGGATACCCGGTACAACTTTCTTGTAGCCATAAGGCAATTATTTTAAACATAATGCGGCGCTTATTATTTCATTCGGACCGCATGAGAACAATTTTTAAACATCGGGCGCTTATGGTGCGATGCAAATATTAACATGGAGAAAGGGCGCTTATGGTGACTGCTGCATAAGTATTACATGGGATACAGGTCAGACCCTTCTCTTTATTAATAAGACTTTGTACATCTCTCTCTTAACCATTTGATTCGACCCGATATGTTTTGTAAACGATTTTGTCTTCTTTTACGATTTCGGTCAGCTCGTTTTTACAGATTTCGTCATTTCTACGATTTCACCAGTTATTTTTATATTTTTGCAGATTTTTGTGTACGCGGTGGACACACCATCGACGTTTCTTTTTATTTTTTTCTTTTTTTTTTTTTTCTCTTCTTTATTTTTTCTTCTTTTTTCCTTATTATTTTCTTTATTTTTTCTTCCCTATTATTCCTTCTTTATAACTTTTTCTGTTTTTTATTTTTTATTTTACACCATGTCAAAAAAGCCGATGACTCGCATAATTATTTTTTTTTTTGTGTTCTATTTTATCTGCTATTTGTGTATGCTCTTTTTTTGTATTTTTTTTTTTTTTCATCTTTTTTTTTTCAATTTTTTTTTTTTATCGTTTATCTTTTATTGTCTTTTTTTTTATTGTATTTTTTATCGTTGCGGATCAGGATTTAAAATTTACATTTCTATAGTTTGTTCTTTGTAGCCCGGTAAGAGTTCCCCACAAAAACCCCAAACCTGACTCATTTTTTTTTTTTTTATGTTCATTTTTTTATTTTTTTTTTTGTTTTTTGTTTCTTTTTTGTTCATTTTATCTTTCTTTATTATTTTTATATACTATTTCTTTTTATTTTGTTTAATCATTTCATTTTTTTTATCTATTTTATTTTTTTTTTTTTTTTTGTTTCTCTTGTATTGTCTTTTTTTAATCTTATTACCCACCATTTACGGCTTGATTATTTTTATGATTCTTCGTCACGATTTTTTTACTGTGATTTCTGTCATAGTTTTACGATTTGTCAGTTTCTTTTTTACGATTCACCTCTGTTTTTTTTACATTTCCCCCGGACGATACACGGTGTTTTTTTTAGGATTCTTAATCACACGTATTTTTTTTGTATTATGAAGCAAGAGATGTCGTAAATAAAAACTGACGGAAACCGTAAACAGAAATAATTGAAACGAAACTCAGGTAATACAAAACTGACGAAAATCGTAAAAACACAGACGGCGATCATTATAGTCAAAAAAAAGAGGCGAAAATCGTAAAAAAACATGACTAAAAATGTAAAAAAAAACACAGGCACAAAACGCTAAAACAAAGCGACAGTCAACGGAAAAAAGGCAGACGTAACACTAAAAAACTGAGTGAAATTCGTAAAAAAACCCTAACGAAACTCGTAAACCAAAAACCGGTTGCGAACCAACCTAAAAATCGGGAGCAGCAAAGATCGCTATACAAACGAGACGAAAAAACGTATAAAAAAAGCTTGTTACGAAAACCGCTAAAAACACTGGCGAAATCCTCAAAAACCGGGAGCGAGAATAATCAGTCAAAAACTGACAGAGAATCGTAAAAAAACGGACGAAAACTGCATAACAAAAAATATTACAACAACACTTAAGACTTCAGCCCAGTGTCCCATGATGTATCTAGATTATGTCCGTGTTCTTGGCCCGCAGGTCTCGCAGTTTAGAAAGCACCGCCGCCCCTATTTTAGCGCCGTTAGTCGCATGATTGCCCGTTTATAAAAAGCCTATCCGGCGAGGAATCGTCTCGTCTTTATAAAAAAGAGACCCTTCAATTCAACCGTGCCCCGCGAAGCCGAAACCGCGCCCGTTTTCCGAGCCTCTCACCCACAATCATACTATGCTCCAATACATTAACAACCACTACCAACGTAGCAATCTACTGGCCTTCTACCATCTCCTCATCCCGCCACCGCTTTTCAATCTCAGCCTATCACCAGATACACTTGCTCGTGTAAACATATTTCCTATCATGGCTACACAAAAAAATCACATAAGCATTACAATAATAAATAAGGCTCGGTTTGCACAGACTATCGACAGTGAGATGGTAGACCCAAATCACGCCGCCATCGGCCTGCAATCACACAGTCGCGGCCTGTGATTGCTCAGCCAGATTACGGTTTGCTGAGCCACGGCATCACAGTACACACTAAGATTAAATTTCGTATGCTCACGCATATACAGTTTACGTACAACAAGAAGACGCAGAACTAATACTACAGTAATGACTGCAGCCATATATAACTCCCATTGCATATGATTACGCCATCGCTCGGCAAGAACGACATCCGGAGTCAGAAACAATCCACTAGTGCTACCGAATAAGTACAGAGATTGATATACAAAGATACACATAGTCATGGCCGCAAATGAAGTTGTATTGCATCCTGCACAAGGACGGCAAGCGATCTCCATGCGCAACAAACACCTCGAACGTCCTACAACACGTTCATCACAACCTAGTAAGATCTGCATTTACCCAGCCACTCGGCACACAGCATACACAATGCTACTGGATATAAGGAACCAAACTATTAGCAGTGGTACACACTTCAAAATAGATGGCTACAAACTATTAGTAATTGCCAACGGTTCGCCAAGGAAACACAAAGGCAACCGCACCGATCAGCACTGTTAATTCAAAAACATATGGATAACCCAACACAAAAGCCCAACCATATCAAGTAGTCCTCAGATGGAATTCATCCGCAACATCTATAAGATACCTGGATTCACGACAAGATCAAAGATACATGGTCATGAGAAACCTCATAAACGCAAGATCCGCGGACAAAAACATACTAGGGAAGCGGTGTTATAGTAATAGCTAGTAGAACACCAACACGAAAGCAACAACTTTTACCTAAACGATGAGGCATGTGCCAAGTGAACTCCTCAGTTTTCCCTATTGTGAACAGAGAAAGGATCTAATTCTGACCATATATACAGACAAACTGCACCCACAAAATATCCACTAAATCAGGACCAACTAACATCGTAACTCTCTCACAGACAAACATAACTATTATATCGCAGTTCCAGTTATAAATCACTTACATTTCCGCATCTGTCACATAAACCGCAAAGTCGAGTTTACTTGGGATAAAACAAAACCACCACATAAAACACCTAAACTATCGGCTGCTCCCTGAGATCTCAAACATGTTTTAGAGATAGAGATATATATAGAATAAAATAATATATATACTATTATATTATATATAACTGACAGAAGAGAGATGAACGAGAGACACCCTTGACTGCTCGGTTCAGCGTGTTGTTAGATGTAATGATAGGCGAGACGATTGATTGGATCAAAGAGAATCGACAATTAATGAAAGAGTATTCACACAGTGAACCCTCTCCCTCACCAACAGAACTATCGGCGACTCCCCTTGCACGACACACCCTCCCCCCCGCCTCAGACGCAGGACCCAAGGAAAACGGCCGTCCCGGCACGACACCACGCCCGCGCCCCCCCGAGCCCACCTCGCCCCCCACGACCGCCCCGACCCCCAATCCGATCGTACCCCAAATACAGTAACCGTCAGGAATGCTCGGGAACACAATAAGAGAGAGAGAGAGAGAGAGACACGTTGATGCTACGTGTTGTTAGTGTTAATGATATGGAGATTGATGGAAGATCAGCAATTAATGAACCGGGTCACGTCAGGCGGGTGGCATTAAATTGTACCCGAGCAATCCGAGGGTTTGTAAGGTTTTATAATAGTGGACAAAACATTTGTCTTAAAAAACGTGTCAACTTTTTTTATATGAAGTGTATGTTTGGCATCAAAGATTATGAGAGATTGTGATTATTTAAAAAAAAATATATATTTAAAATATAAGTTTCATTTAACAAATGAATTATATGAGATTATTAAAAAATATAATCTTTCATAATCTTTTTAAATCAAATTTCACTTCATCTAGTTTATAATAATATTATCTTTTCATAATCTTCATCTCTATCTTCATCTCCATCTTTAGCTCCAGCTCCAGCTCTAGCTCTAGCTCCAGCTCCATCTTCATCTCCATCTCCAGTTCCATTATAGTAACAGTTACTTTTGCCAAACATACTTAAAATCTTAAATTTTTTGTTATATCTGTATATATAGCTTCTTCGACAAGCACTCTAAATTTGGGGATTCATATGAGATATTTTTTGTTTTAAACTATAAATTATTCTTATCAAAGATCTCAAAGGGTGCGTTTATTAGTTGAGTTTTTTAAAAAAAACCCATTTTGTGATATTTATCTAATTTTAAAACTTTAAAGTTTAAAAGGAGAGTTATTTTACATATCATACTTTTTTAGGATGCGTTTGGTACCCTGGGTTCATCCCAAGAATTTGAATTTGCCTCAAAAATTATGTTTGGTGTGAAGAATGGGTTGAGTTGGGCCCACATGAAAGCAAATATGAGGCACTCTAGCAAAGTTGGGTTGATGGGTGGGATTTGAGAAAATATATGTACTTTTCTTCAAGATATTGACGTGGAAGTATTTGTAGCCACAAAGACTATTTTTAGTTTACACAAATATTGATTTTATGATTTTTTTATATTTTATATATATAAATATTTTCTCTTTTTTCATTTAATTCAAAACGTATACCAAATCAAAATCAAAATCAAAATCAAAATCCAAATCC
>BQNB010090501.1:0-10772 GCA_026074375.1 Tanacetum coccineum | reverse complement strand
TAACTATCTTTGACAATAAAACAAAAATAGTCTCGCCGCAACGCGCGGGTACTATTCTTTCTCGTTCAGCCGCAATTTCCATCTACCATTTCTTTCTTCCTTTTATATTTTAAATTTGAGTTTACAGCTTTCGATTTAATTAATTTTAGTCCTAAAACTTTGTCTTAACTTTTGTTAAAAGTAAGAGTTTAATAATTATTAGTTTATGTTTACGTTCTATTAATTTTAAGCTTTATATTAATGTTTTACTTTTAGTTAATCACAATCTACACTTTTATCTACTCTAAATCAATTTTTTTATAAAAATTTCTTTTACAAACTTATTAGTTTTATGTTTTTAAGTTATAAAATATCATTTCGTCGAACCGGACCGACGAGGACCTGACCGGAACGAAACCGAGCTTGGCCAAAACACCGGACCGAAATGGTCCGGTCGAGGTTGGTTTTCGGTCCGATCTAATCCAACAAGGCATGATTGCCGGTTTTTTCGTAAGACCGAACGGGGCCGAACCGGACTGACCGGAACGAAACCGAGTTTGGCCAAAACACATGACCGAAATGGTCATGTCTAGGTCGGTCTTCGGTCCGATCCGATCCAACAAGACATAATTGTCGGTTTTTTCATAAGACCGAACGAGACCGACCGGACCGAAGACCGAAAATAAGGAAACTAATGGACCGAAGACCGGACCGAAATAGGTTCGGTCCGATCGATCCAGTTCGGGCCGGTTTCTCTGTCCGGTTCGATTCGCGGTCCACCCACCCCTAACCACAAACTAAATAAAAAATAATAAAAAGAAAGGTCACCCGACACTATGAAATGAATTTGATTTGAATAATAACAAGCAAAGATAACCCGCGCGTTGCAGCGGGACATATTTTTTTTGCGAATTAATTTTGAATGATTATAGAGTGGGAAGGTGTCCGCGCATTGCGGCGAGGCTGACTTGTATGCAACACATGTATTTTATTTACGTGACCATTTTTTTTTAAATCGTGCGTATGTCAGAAGCATTGCAATATTGGGCTCGTTTTGTCCGCAATTTGAAGATCTTTCCGTGGGTATTTTTTATCTGAATGAATCGGTAAATATGTGTTATATATTTGAGAAATAAAGTTTATTATATAAAAAAGTCATAAATAGTTATAAGTTTATGGTACGTTTTGTAAATTTTTTTTATTTATATTAAACTTCAACATTTTTTATAAAATCGAAGCATTGCAATGTAGGGCTAGTTTAGTTTGCAATTCAAAGATCTTTCCGATAATATTTTTTATCTGAATGAAACAGTAGATTTGTGCTTGGTCGAGTGAGCGGAAGCGGATTTTGCCAAAAATCCCGGTTGAACCGTGACCCAATGGATTGACCGGGTCAAGAGATGTGAGAAAATTTGGAATTATGCTACGTGCATAAGCAACGCATTAGTAACAATCCGAGTATATAGAAACATGGTAAGTATATAATGCACACATCAAGGGTATACACGATTTGACATAACAGGAACAAACAAGAAAAGATAACCCGCGCGTTGCTGCGGGACATATTTTTTTGCGAATTAATTTTGAATGATTATAGAGTGGAAAGGTGTCCGCGCATTGCGGCGAGGCTGACTTGTATGCAACACATGTATTTTATTTACGTGACCATTTTTTTAAAAATCGTACGTACGTCAGAAGCATTGCAATATTGGGCTCGTTTTGTCCGCAATTTAAAGATCTTTTCGTGGGTATTTTTTTATCTGAATGAATCGGTAAATATGTGTTATATATTTGAGAAATAAAGTTTATTATATAAAAAAGTCGTAAATAGTTATAAGTTTATGGTAAGTTTTGTAAATTTTCTTTTTTTTTTCTATTTATATTAAACTTCAACATTTTTTATAAAATCGAAGCATTGCAATGTAGGGCTAGTTTAGTTTGCAATTCGAAGATTTTTTCGATAATATTTTTTATCTGAATGAAACAGTAGATTTGTGCTATATATTTGATAAATAAAGTTTATTATATAAAAAATCGTAAATAGTTAAAAGTTGAGGGTTCATTTTTTAAAAAAAATTTCTCATTAATGGACCGGTGGAAATTGTTTTATTTTTTTAATGTGGCCTAAATTCGGCCCGATGTCAAAACGACATCGGATTTGAGCTCTAATGTGTATATTTATAATAATAAGTTGAGGGAGGGGCCACACGCTATGAAATGAAAAGGGGAACACTGTCTCCTTCTCCGGTGCATTTGTTATTTTATTTAAGGGCAAATTACATAAAAGTGTACTAAATTTATACTCAATTTCAATTTAACGTACTAAATTTTTTTTTCTTAATTTAATATACCCAACTTTTTTTTGGTTGCAAATGAAGACAATTAAGAGGTTACCAGGTCACCATCAAGTTACCTTTTCTCCAACATGATTTTTCGGCAACCTAGCATTCAGACGACCCACCACCACCACCTCCAAATCGATCACTACCGGCACCACCCAAAGCGATTTTGACCGATTTCGTCCGTTTTCGACATTTCATATTGTGGGCCCCACCCTCAACAATAATATTATACATATACACATTAGAGCACAAATCCGATGTCGTTTGACATCGGCCGAATTTTAGCCACATTAAAAAAATACAAACAATTTTCCACCTGTCCAATTAATGATGAATTTTTAAAAAATGAACCTCAACTTTTAACTATATACGATTTTTTCTATAATAAACTTATATTATCAAATAATATAGCACAAATCTACTATTTACATTCAGATGCAAAAAAATTAGCGAACAAATCTTCGAAATGCAAACTAAACTAGCCCTACAATTGCAAAGCTTTCGATTTTATAAAAAAATGTTGAAGTATTAAATATAAATAGAGAAAAAAAAAGAAAATTTACAAACTTACCATAAACTTATAACAAATTACGACTTTTTATATAAAAAACATTATATTCTCAAATAATAAAACAAATATTTTTACCGATTCATTCAGATAAAAAAAATACCCACGGAAAGAAGATCTTAATTGCGGACAAAACGAGCCAATATTGCAATGCTTCTGACATACGTACGATTTAAAAAAAATGGTCACGTAAATAAAATACATGTGTTGCATACAAGTCAGCCTCGCCGCAATGCGCGGACACCTTCCCACTCTATATTCATTCAAAATTAATTCGCAAAAAAATATGTTCTGCTGCAACGCACGGGTTATCTTTGCTTGTTTGTTCCTATTATGTCAAATCGTGTATACCCTTGATGTGTGCATTATATACTTTTCTTACCATGTTTCTATATACTCGGATTGTTACTAATGCGTTGCTTATGCACGTAGCATAATTCCAAATTTTCTCACATCTCTTGACCCGGTCAATCCACTGGGTCACGGTTCAACCGGGATTTTTGGCAAAATCCGTTTCCGCTCACTCGACCAAGCACAAATCTACTGTTTCATTCAGATAAAAAATATTATCGGAAAGATCTTTGAATTGCAAACTAAACTAGCCCTACATTGCAATGCTTCGATTTTATAAAAAATGTTGAAGTTTAATATAAATAAAAAAAATTTACAAATAACAACCATAAACTTATAACTATTTATGACTTTTTTATATAATAAACTTTATTTCTCAAATATATAACACATATTTACCGAATCATTCAGATCAAAAAATACCCACGGAAAGATCTTCAAATTGCGGACAAAACGAGCCCAATATTGCAATGCTTCTGACATACGTACGATTAAAAAAAAATGGTCACGTAAATAAAATACATGTGTTGCGTACAAGTCAGCCTCGCCGCAATGCGCGGACACCTTCCCACTCTATATTCATTCAAAATTAATTCGCAAAAAAAATATGTCACGCTGCAACGCGCAGGTTATCTTTTTGCTTTGTTATTATACAAATCAAAATTCATTCATAGTGTGTCTGGAGTGACCCTTCTCTTTTTAATATTTTTTATTTAGTTGTGGTTAGTGGGTAGAGTGGACCCGCGAATCGAACCGGACAGAGAAACCGCCCGAACTGGATCGATCGGAACCGAACCTATATTACGTCCGGATCTACGGTCCATTAGTTCCTATATTTTCGTTCAACGTGTCCCGTCGGACGTACGAGTTCGGTCTATATGAAAAAACCAGACAATTATTCTTGTTGGATCGGACGAAACCGAAGACCGACCAGAACATGACCATATTCGGTCATGTGTTGTTGGGCCAAACCTTCTCGTTTTTCCGGTCATCCGTTTCGGGCCCCCGTTCGGGGTCTTACGAAAAACCGGCAATCAAGCCTTTGTTTGGATTATAACGGGGCTAATACCGAAAAACCAACCTCGAGACCGGGACACCATTTCGGTCCGGTGTTTTGGCCAAGCTCGGTTTCGTTCCGGTCAGGTCCTCGTCGGTCCGGTTCGACGAAATGATATTTTATAACTTAAAAACATAAAACTAATAAGTTTGTAAAAGAAATTTTTATAAAAAAATTGATTTAGAGTAGATAAAAGTGTAGATTGTGATTAACTAAAAGTAAAACATTAATATAAAGCTTAAAATTAATAGAACGTAAACATAAACTAATAATTATTAAACTCTTACTTTTAACAAAAGTTAAGACAAAGTTTTAGGACTAAAATTAATTAAATCGAAAGCTATAAACTCAAATTTAAAATATAAAAGGAAGAAAGAAATGGTAGATGAAAATTGCGGCTGAACGAGAAAGAATAGTACCCGCGCGTTGCGGCGGGACTATTTTTGTTTTCTTGTCAAAGATAGTTAATAGTTGAATCATCGAGCATTCGTAAATGAGAGTTTACTCAATTCGTGTTGAAATCTCTAACAAACATTTAGACGGCAACTTAACAACAAAATTGTAAATATAATTTGTTCATTAATTTTTTTTAAATGAACTTTAAAATATTTTTTTTGATTATTAGGTAGGTTATTAAAAAAGTAATATTAATATGATGGATTTAGACTTAAAATTGTATATAAAACATCAGTGTCATTGTTAGAAAAAGAAATTTGTTTAGTACTCCGTAGTTTTCAAAGCCTTTTGTTTTGACGTGCATTAAAAATTTGTTGTGTTAGCATTCAAAATTTGTTTAGTAGTTTTCATTTTTATTTGTTTAAATCATTGTTACAAAAACAAATTACTATCTTACACATTTGTGATGTTAAACGACGACGTTTTTGACCTTTTTCACTATTCATTTTAAGCACTGTAGCACTGCTACAGTGCTACAGTGCTGGGCCAAAAAAGCCCAAAAAATTTATTGTATTATATAAAAGATATACAGCAAACGGGCAAACAAAATTAGCAGCCCAAAAAAAGCCCAGTCAACCTTCTAAATTTGTTCGTGTTGTGTGATGATCTTTAGTATATAGATCAATTTGTTCTTCCATAAGGTTTAAGGTGATATATGATATATCCCTATTCAATATTGGGCTTTTGGATTTTTTTATTTTTTTTTATTGGTCTTCTAATGGACTTATAATGGGTTTAATACAAAGGGCTCGGTTGAGCTTAATTTGGTCTCAGCTGGGCCTGGTTATGTTGACTTTTATTCCGGTTTTTTTGGAGACGAGATTTCACGTTTATGCCTCGTTCCATGCGTACAATAATAAATACTCTCTCTGTCTTAAAATTATGATCTCTTATTGACTTTTCAAGTCTTTTTCTTTTAACTTTAACTTTATATATTTTCGTTTGTGTTATATAATATTTAATGAAAAGTATATAAATTGATTGGGCTTTAAATGTATTTTCATACCTATGATTTTCATCAACTATTATATAACACAAAAAAAAATATTTACGGTTAAAGTTAGAAGAAAAAGACTTAAAAAGTTAATAGAGAACAATAATTTTGAGACGGAGTGAGTAACAAATTTAAACAATATATGTGTTTAAAATAAACATTTTTGCTATTTATTATATCATAAATAAGAGTATTTTGACACTAACAAAATAAATAACTATGCGTTCATCAACTACCGTTGTGTCACTCTTTACAAGTGTTTGTTTAACCCGTGTAAAGTAACTTATTATTGCTAGAGAGAATTGCAAAAATGGTCCTTGTGGTTTGGCCAAATTGTACTTTTGATCCGTCAAGTTTTGAAATTGCAAAAAACGTCCGTGTGATGAATGTTTGATTTCACTTTTGGTCCTTGATCGAACTAAAATGACCACTCTGTTCCATTTTTATTATTTTTCCATTTTAATTTTTAATTTTTTTTAAATAAAACTTTATTATCTTCATCATCCATTAATATAAACACCAGCCATCATATAGATTCAACAACAAAAAATAAACTCTTAATTATCATCTTCAACCTATAATTTCTAAAACTTTAGTTATTCGTCATCATCATCAACAACAAAAACAACCACCTTTTAAACAGCAAGATCCAAGCACAAATAAGCTTTGCAATGCTCTCAACGTCCATATCAATTTTAGATAGGAAATAATACGAACACGGTTAATTCGAAACAAAATGGTGGGATGTTTATGTAGCAATTCTTCTAGATGCTTGTTGCTGCAGCCTAATTTCTTTAATAAACACAGAAGCTCAAGCATATGTTTCGAATCGTACGAGTCTTCCTCACATAAATGCTCAATAAACCAACCATTCTCAATCCCATAAGTCTTTAATTCCATTACAACTTTAAGCACATCATTAACCCAATCCCCGGTTAAAACAGAAGGACACGATCCTACAAGCTTAATAACCATAGGTTGATCAAGAAACACATTTTTAAGATCGTGAAGCCGTGACAATAAGACCCCACCAAAGCCATCATCTTCATTGTTAAACCTTAACCGCCAACCCTCGTTTCCACCGCTGCCACAACTGCTGTCGCAACCGCCAACCCACGCCCAAGATTTATAAAAGCAACACTTTTTCATATTTATAATTGATATTTATTGTAACATTCTGTATTTTTAGGTCATTTTATGACGCCAATTATTTCGTCATAATTTCACCACTTATTTTATTTTAGTTTCGTACGCGTTTACTTTTAATTATTATTATATAGTTGAATCGTGTAAGCTAAAAATTATCATTTAACGTAATCGGGCACCAAAAAAATTAAAATTTTCGTCAAGCAAGCAATATATTATTTTTATAAAAGTAATAATTAACTTCTTATATTTTATTTTTATTGGATACGTAAGGTGTTTTTTTTATAAATATTCTAGACTCATGACGATTTTGGAAAGTACGAAACTTGTCAAACGGATAAATAACGAAAAAGTTACGCCAATAAAACAAGTTATACGATAAATTTAATCGGATTTGTAAAAGAATTTTGATAAAACTTTTTAATAAAAAATTATTCAAACAGCAAGTTTGGTTATTTTTTAAAAAATTTATACATATTTTTAGGATTCCAAAATGATAAGTATTGTAATTTTGTCAAGTAATAAGAACATGTTATGAATTTCGCGAGTTTTCGAAAATCTAATACTGTTTATAAAACTATGTTTATAAAAGTTACTGTCATGACTGAAATTTTATTTTCTGTAACCTCATTTAATAAGAATAACTTTCAATTACGGAACGTGCTTCGACAAATCACTAAAAACGGAGCTATAACGAATTAAATATGACGATTACGGTTTTTTTCGTTATTAAAACTATAAAAAAATACTTTATAACTGACATAGTTGATCAGTAAAAAGTACTGTTCTTCAGAGGTTGCATATTATGAAAATGTAAATTATGATACTCGTTATTACGATAAGCGTGGGATAAGAAACGTCTAAAATCGGGCATTTAAACGCGAAGTTACGCCAGGTTTTACTAAACGGTAATTAATTAACGTTTTTACTTATAAACATCAATTTTACAAAAACAATTTGCTTGGTGATTGACACTATATTGCCTATATGTGTATTAAGAAAAGTGCTATTTTTACTAGGGAGTTTCATAATGAGGCCTCTTCGGGGTGGGTATGACGAGTTGTTGGATTTACGATTTAAAGTGTCTAGCTCATCATACACACTCATGACCTCTTTAATTATGATAGCCCGGAACGATAGTTGATGAGCTATAACGGCCTATTAATTATCTAAGTGTTTAGTACTTATACGACGCCCTCATATTGGATTAGGTTGCCCTCGGGATTCCTTCGTGTCGGATTTTTATATTGTGAATACTTGTTGATTACCATTCACTAAGGTGAGTTCATGTCTCGATTCAATCTTTTCAATGTTTTATAAACCCGCGAGGGGAATACATGCTCGTTTACAAACTTGTATATTTTACTACAGTACAATTACCTTTCAATACTTTGTGAGTTCATAGCCCCACCTTTTCTCTTTTAATGGTTTTCTTAAACTGTTTTCGGGGTGAGAATACGTGCTCGTTTTACTACATAAACTTATTGATTTCTATACGTAAGCATTACATGGTTATTTTTACTAAAGCTTGATTTGTTTACTACATGATTTGAGATCGTGAATACCTATATTTGAAACCGTGAATTAGTAATGATTATTTTTCTACGGACACAAGTGTTTTACAAAGTGTAGCTATCCAGATTTTCTGCCTGAATATTTATTGCTTTGTTTCCTTATGGTAGTGAAAGTCCTACTTATTCCTGTAACGTTTAATTGCTATTGTAGTAAGCGCGAGTGTTGTGGATAGATCTATCGGATTGAAATCACCACCTTACCTTGGGTCACTAGTTTGAGCGGGTGCATTTTAACATTGAGAGGTGTTAGGTTGTTGAGCATGCCATACTATATTCTGATTGATGGGCCAAATCTAGTTATGCTTCGGGGTCAAGTGCTTAGTGCAATAATCCTGTTATGATTTAGACTTGGTGACTGGTTTCCCCTTGTATACCTTACTTGTTTTGGACCTTCGGAATACGTTACTTAGTCACCCTTACTAGTCGATCTTGTGGTATCCTCTTACTGAACATTACTAGGATTTATTAATCACTTCTTTGGATTTTCACGGAAATAACACTTTTTTGAAAATGCAGGTAACGCTTCTTTTCTTACTGAAATATTTCTTAAATTATTTCAACACTGCTCTTAGTTAAACCTATGAATTCACCAACATTATTGTTGACGTTTTTGCATGTATTTTCTCAGGTTGTTATTTTGCTAGTGGAGCATTGGGAGCATTTGAGTCGCGCGGATATGTTTTTGAAGGCTTAATAACTTGTATACCATTCGACAAACGTTTTAAAATAAAACATAAATGTTTTATATTGCATTATAAATGAGATCCTTTTGTAAAACTTGATTTTAAATAAACGAATGTGAAATTTATTTTAAACGTCTCTTTTGAGGTCGTTTTCTGTGACTTGTCCCTTGTGCCTTGATGTGTTACACCCAATGTTACTATTTCGCTGCCGTCCGATTTTGGGGGTGTGAAAGATTGGTATCAGAGCTGAAGTCATAGAGAACTAGGTCATTTTCAAAACCTAGACTATGACCATGTTTTTTAAAATATAGAGTTTTTCCTTGTTTTACCCGTTATCCGCGCGCGCTTGCTCCTAGGTAACTTATATGCTCTCTTTTGCATTCCTACTTCTATTACATGGGTAACGAGTATTTAATACATGGCTATGATTTCGCTCTCTTACGTCTATCTTATGACGTCTTACTATTTACCTTATATCGGTCTGATATGTAAATATTGATCATTCTGATTTTTGTGTACTTCCTGATTTCTCATTTTACTCCCTTGAGCGTCAATGCTGGTATTATATAAGGATACCTATACATATGGACTAATTTCTTCTTGATCTCTTACGATTAACTTTGATCATCTACGCGACTTTCCTTTATTCCCTTTTGATGATATCTAAAATTCGGCATATTTTGTAAATTCTACTAGCTACTTTACCATTCGACTCCGAGTTGGAACACTCTTCTTATGATTTTGAATCGCATATGTTGTTTCGTAATCCATCATTTTGAAGTCTTCTAGTTGATGGGAGTATGACAATTAACTTGTCACCTCATGCGTGTCACCTTGGAGCACCTACCTTTAGAACACGACTCTTTACGTTCATTTTGTTGATTGAATAATTCTTTACGTTCATCTTCTTTGACTACTTCTGCGTTTGTTCGGATATTCTTTATACTTGTTATGACCTATCGATTTACAAACAATCTCGATGTCAACCTATAAACCATTTTGTTGTCACCCTATGAGCTACTTCACGTTTACTTTACTGACTATTTCATTTCGTTATAAAACTATTTGATACCATTTCATACAACACACTATTTTGACAAAAATGAGCATTGCATCGTTGGCCCTCAAATATACATAGCCTAATCACCTATGTATATTTGGTGCATAGACTGATTACCTATGTATTCAGGGAAGATCATGTCATGCTGAGAGTAGTTACCTTAAAACCTACACCTCTTCATCAACATAAATCCAGAAGAAATTTCCGCATCTCTTCTCTGAACCCGTACCTTCTTCAGGTGTCGCAACCTGAGCCTTGAGGACAAGGCTCTTCTAACCGGAGGAGACTGTAATATTCCTTATTTTTAGGTCATTTATGACGCCAATTATTTCGTCATAATTTCACCATTTTTTTTATTTTAGTTTCGTACGCGTTTAATTTTAATTCTTATTATATAGTTGAATCGCGTAAGCTAAAAATTACCATTTAACGTAATCGGGCACCAAACAAATTAAAATTTTTGTCAAGCAAGCAATATATTATTTTTATAAAAGTAATAATTAACTTCTTATATTTTATTTTTATTGGATACGTAAAACGTTTACGTTTCGCGATTAAATAC
>BQNB010090500.1:1833-27129 GCA_026074375.1 Tanacetum coccineum | reverse complement strand
CATATATAACTGATAGATTGTACATCATCTAACTTAATAGATGGATATTTACATTTATGAAAATTATGGGTTGTTATATACAGGCTATCTGAAGACTATTTTCTAGCGACTTAAGAACAGAAACTCTGTCCATTTGATTTCTTGTTAGCGAGTTATCAAGGCTTCTTCATAGCGAGTTGAGGCCAGCGAGTTACAAGTTATCTAAAAACCATTTTCTAGCCACTTGAAAAAATAAACTCTGTCCATTTGATTTCTTGTTAGCGAGTTGTCAAGTCTCTACATAATAGCGAGTTGTCAAGTCTCTTTTTAGCGAGTTAGAGGGTAGCAAGTTGTGAAGTTTTGGACTTTTGGTCTTTTGGACTAAATTTTCAACTTAAAGAAATTTCAACCTGTAATCTTAACAAACTTGTACAACAACTCACCATTTCAAACAATCAATCACCACTTTTAACATACAATCACTAATCATTGTTCGATCAACTTAAATCATTTTATAATCAATTAAGATGGCTAATCTTTCGGAAGATATCCAATGTGCCGGTTCTGATACCCAACCACCTATGCTTAATAGGACTGACTTTGCATCATGGCAACAACATATTCGATTGTATTGTCGGGGTAAAGAGAATAGGGTGAACATTCTGAAGTCGATTGATGAAGGACCTTTTCAGATGGGAACTATTAGAGAGATAATTGCTGAAGGGACAGAAAGTGCCCCCACAACTAGGTCCCAAATGAGGATAAGGATAGGTATAATGCTGATATTCGGGCAACAAAACATCCTACTTCAAGGGTTACCAAAAGACATCTACACTCTCATCAATTATTACACTGAAGCAAAAGACATTTGGGATAATGTGAAGATGCTCCTGGAAGGTTCAGAACTAACGAAAGAAGATCGAGAATCACAACTGTATGATGACTTTAAACACTTCTGTCAAAACAAACAACGACATATGGAACATCAAGATGACCATGTCCAAAATGCAATTGAACTCAACGTTTATTAATAACATGTTACCTGAATTGGGTAGATTTGTAACAGCAGTGCTACTGAACAAAGGCTTGAGGGACTCCAACTATGATCAATTGTATGCTTATCTGAAGCAACACAAGGCACACCCCAATAAGAACAAAATTATGTTGGATCGATTCACTCAACACACTATTGATCCTCTCGCCTTGATGTCTAATATTTCACAACAGCAGTACTACTCATAATCATCTACCACTCCACCATCCACACATCTTCAACCACACTTTGCTAACAACACTCAACTTGACTTAGGACTCTCTCTAATAGACAACTTAATTGAGAAGTTATCCAACACACTTGCCCTACTCACCCAATCATATAAAACATACCTACCTCACTCTAACAATCAACTTAGAAACTCATCAAATACAAGGAACCAAGCCACAGTTCAAGATGGCAGGGTTGTTGTTCAGAATGTTCAGGGTTGACAAAATAGAGGTAAGAGGAATAATGCATGGGGTGCAGGTGTAGTTGGTTATAGGGGAGCTCAGAATAGAGTTGGGAATGCAAATCCAGGTCAAGCAAGACAGATTAAGTGTTACAACTACAACGGGATAGGCCACATAGTAAGGAACTGCACTTAGCCCAAGCAACCACAGAACTCTAAATACTTCAAAGACAAGATGTTGCTGATGCAAGCTTAGGAGAATATAGTGGCATTGGATGAGGATCAGTTGCTGTTCATTGCAGGTAGACAAGAGAATGTTGTTGACGAGGATGTGGATGAGTAACCAGTTCAAGATTTAGCACTCAATGTGGATAATGTGTTTCAAGCTGATCATTGTGATCCATTTAACTCTGATGTTGATGAGGCTCCTACTGCACAGACAATGTTCATGGCAAATCTCTTATCCGCATATCTTGTTTATGATGAAGCCAGTCTATCATATGATTCAGACATTCTATGTAAGGTACCAAATCATGACAACTATCAGGATGCTATTTGTGAACATCATGAAGTACACAAGATCCATGATGATGTACAACCAAACTACGTTGTTGACTCACATGTTGATTATACAAGTGATAGTAATATGATTCTGTATGATCAGTATGTAAAGGACAATGCAATGCCAGTTGTACAAAGTAATGAATCTTCTGTACCAAATGATGCATACATGATGATACTTAATGATATATATGAACCGTCTGCCCAATGTATCTCTGTGACCACACAAAACAATGTAGTTGATAATTCATTGACTGCTGAACTTATGACATATAAGGAACAAGTTGAACTGTATGAAAGACGAGCCAAGTTTGAATTAACAGAAAGAGAACAAAAGATTAATGAACAATTAAGAATAGTTATCGCTGATCATAATCTTAAGGAAGAAAAGTTGAAAAGGGAACTTCATTCTGTAAAACTACAACTTACCTATACTATTAACCATAACAAGTCAATGGTAAAAGAAGTTACGTCTTTGAAAAAGGATTTTAAACAGAAAGAAAATAAATATCTTGAAGAATTTTTAGACATGAAAGCTTTAAAAGAAAAGGCCAAGGATAAATTATACAAACAAGACCAGTCTCTTCAAACAGTTCACATGTTGTACAAACAAAAGCCTTAATATGATGAACAAAATAAGGTAGCTATCAGCTACAAGAACCTCTTATGTCTCACCCGTGCACAACAAGTTCAGCCTGCCTTGTATAATGGTCATGAAATTATTAAAACTAATCATGTCCCGACTATAGTGCACAACTCAGAGGATACCCTAGAGATAGCTAAAATCACTAGGAAGAGGATGAATGATAAAATGAAAGACCCAGAGTGTGTGAAAAAGAATATTAAGATTGCACCACATGATTACTCAAAAGAGAATTACTTAGCAACTTTCACACCTCAGAAACAATTGACCCCTGAGCAGATATTTTGGTCCAACGATCTCATCAAAATGAAAGCAAAAGCTCTCAAAGGGCAGATCACATCTTCAAGACCAATCAAAGCGTTGACGGCGTATCCTCTAAATACACCCACAACGCTTGTCCCTAGGGTGCTTCTAACAAAAATTCAAGTGAAAATTAACATTTTTGCACTTATACAACTTTTTTCGGAATTTTGAAAAACCTATAAAAAGAGAATTACACCAACGGGGCTCACTGAAGGGGAAAGGGGTTTTGAACAAACCAAGGAATGTTATCTTACCAAAGTCATTCCATTTTTCAAAACACTTAAAAACCATTTTGAGGGTATTTAAAAGGCTCTCACTAAAAAATTAAAGAAATGAAAGAAGTTTTTGAAGAGTTGGAAGCTGAGGTTGACCAAAATGTTGTAAATAAGAACATGATGAGATTGAGCAAAAAAATATTCTCATTGCAAATGATAATTTAATTGCTGATTGCTTGTCCAAAGAAGTGTTTTATATTGCAACAAGTTCTGAGCTTACTGTATCTAAATTCACTAAAATGCATGATGCCACAATGCTGTTCAAGCACGTTGTCTGACACTTAAAGCAGAGCTTTCTATTCTAAAAGATAAGATTCAAAAGGATGATCATAATGAATTGGTAAAACATATTTCCAACCTTGAGGTAAATCACTTAAATTTACAACTAAAGTATCAACACCTTAAAGAAAGTTTTGGAAACAACAAATCTCTACCTACTAGGGATACTCCTAATTTTGACTCAGTCTTTGAAATTAGAAAAATAAAAGCTTCCATTCAAGGAAAGGACAACGCAATTAAAAAATTGAGAATGCAAATCTCTCAATTAAAGGAAACCCGTAGTGAGACAGACCGTACTCTTGATTTCATGGCCTTAGATTTTCAGATTACTCAATTAACTGAAAAAATAACTGTTCTTCAAGAACAAAATAAGTTGTTTAGGGCAGAGAATGAAAAAGTTAAGCAGCATTACAAGGAATTGTATAACTCCATTAAGATCACGCGTGCTAAGCACATAAAATAGACAACTACCCTGTTAACTTAAAATGAGAATCTAAAGGCCCAAATAAAGGATAAAATGAAATGCGTCGCTATGGATTCTGTAAAACCAAAAGTTCTTGCACCGGGTATGTATGCAATCGATGTTGAACCAATTCCCCTTCTATGTAGGAACAATAGGGATGCTCATCTCGATTATCTTAAACATCTTAAGGAAAGTGTAGAAACCCTTCGCGAGATTATAGAGGAAGCTAGGGTTGAAAGACATTTAGATAGATCATTTGCTTCTGCTTGCCTTTACACTATGCTCTCTCAGGAACTGTTAAAATATGCGATTGGCACTTGTCTGAAAGACTTCAACACACAAGATAAAAAACATGCAACTACCTCTTTTAATAAGAAAAGGTGAGTTACTTTTGAGGATCAATGTGAAACATCAAATAATAACACACAGAAACATGTAAAGCAACGAAACATTCAGAAGACTAAAGTCCCTGTGATTCCTTTACAGGAATAAACACTTGCACTAACGCTAGCGGATAACAGCCTAGGAGCAATACAAAGAAAAATAGGATCTCGCCAGATAAAAGTGACAACAAGAAGAAAGTAGAAGAACGCCCTAGGACGAATAAATCTAGTCGTAAGAACTCGAATCGTTCTAATTCTAGTATTAGCTCTAAGCGTACTGTAATTAATTCAAATTCTTGTTTTGTTTGCAAAACATGTAACAAATGCTTTATTTCTTCCAATCATGATATGTGCGTGGTTAATTATTTGAAATCTGTGAATGCATCCCCCTCTATTAATAATGTTGTGCGCAATGTTAAGATGGTTTGGAAACCTAAGCAAGTTAAACAAGTTTGGAAAGCAACTGGCAAAATACTTACCAATGTTGGCTATCAATGGAAGCCCACGGGAAGGACATTCACCTTAGGAGCACAGTGTCCTTTAACTAGGCTCACTAAATTAAAAGTAGTGTCTGCTAAGCAAACTAACAATGTTAGTACTAGTAAAGCTGTGGTAATTGAGAAATTAAATAACACTTCTCAGAAACCATCAACTAGGTACCAACGTAGAAACAAACAGTACCAGGCTGTCCCCGTTAGCTTTCCCACTCCAACTGAGAATCAGGAAATTGATGCCTCCATGCAATCTGCTATTGTTTTTGCTAACCTACATGACCCCAACAATAATTGGGGATCCAACTGTCTAAATTCTCCATCTTTGTCTGTTTTCAAATGCAGGTTGCACAGATTGTCCTTTGGTATTTGGACTCAGACTGCTCAAAACATATAACGGGGGATCACTCACGGCTCAGGAATTTTGTAAAAAAGTTTATCGGGATAGTTAGATTCGGAAATGACCAATTTGGTGCTATCATAGGTTATGGAGATTATGTGATTGGTGACAGTGTGATCTCCAGGGTATACTATGTAGAAGGACTGGGACACAATCTGTTTTCTGTCAGACAATTTTGTGACTCTGATCTCGAAGTTGCATTCAGGAAGCATTCATGTTATGTTTGAGATACAAATGGTATTGAATTAATTAAAGGTTCTCAAGGCTCTAATTTGTACACTATCTCGGTTGAAGACATAATGAAGTCCTCCCCAATCTGCTTGTTTTCCAAAGCCTTTAAGAACAAATCATGGTTATGGCATCGTCGTTTAAACCACTTGAACTTCGGTACAATCAATGACCTTGCAAGAAAGGACATAGTATGAGGCTTACCTAGATTGAAGTTTGAGAAGGATCATCTCTGCTCCGCATGTCAACTAGGTAAAAGCAAAAAGCATACCCATACACCCAAAACTGAAAACACCAACTTGAAAGTTCTTAATACCCTTCATATGGATTTATGTGGACCAATGCAGGTGTAACCAATTAATGGGAATAAGTACATCTTAGTTATTATTGATGACTATTCTCGGTTTACTTGGGTCAAGTTTTTGAGATCGAAAGATGAAACCCCAGAGTTTGTCATCAAATTTTTAAAGCAAAAACAAGTCGTTCTCAACAAAACTGTCAGATACATCCGTACCGATAATGGCACAGAATTTGTGAATCAAGTTCTGACTACATACTATGAAAGTGTCGGCATTTTCACCAAAAATTAGTTCCGAGGACTCCACAACAGAACGGCGTTGTCGAAAGATGGAATCGTACTCTTGTTGAGGCTACTCGGACAATGCTGATATTTTCCAAGGCTCCGATGTTTATATGGGCAGAAGTTGTTGCTACTACTTGTTACACCCAAAATCGATCCCTCATTCACACTCATCATAACAAAACTCCATATGAGCTGGTGCATGATAGGAAGCCTGATCTTACTTTTTTCTGAGTCTTTGGTGCTCTTTATTACCCTACGAATGACAGCGAGGATCTTGGAAAACTACAACCAACAGCTGATATTGTAATTTTCGTTGGCTAAGCACCAAGTAGGAAGGGTTATAAAATCTACAACAAAAGAACCCAAAAAATCATGGAAACTACTCACGTTCAATTCGATAAGCTGTCTGAGCCAATGGCTCCTGTGCAACTTAGTACAGGACCCACACCATCGTTTCTGACTCCTGGACAGATAAGTTCAGGGTTCGTACCTAACCTGGTCCCTGTAGCACCTTATGTACCCCCTACAAATAAAGAGCTGGAGATTCTTTTCCAACCGATGTTCGATGAATACCTAGAACCTCCTTGTGTTGAAAGACTGGTTCCTCTTGTTCTAGCAGTTCAAGTTCCAGTCATTTCAGTCAGTACACCTTCTTCTACAACCACAGATCAAGATGCATCGTCTCCAAGTCATTCACCGTCATCCTTAGCAATACAATCTTCAAGTCTACATCAAGGTGTTATAGCTAGACCTACTATCATTGAAGACAATCCTTCTGCTTACGCTAACAACGATCCCTTTGTAAACATGTTTGCTCTAGAACCTAGTTCTGAGGCATCATCATTCGGGGATGTTAGTTCAACAGAATCTACTCATATCACTCAACCACATCATCATCTCAGGAAATGGAGCAAGGATCACCCGCTTGATAATGTCATTGGCAATCCCTCTCGATCGGTATCCACCAGAAAACAACTTGCAGCCGATGCCTTGTGGTGCTTGTATAACTCTGTACTGTCAAAAGTCAAACCAAAGAACTTCCAATCTGCCACAACTGAAGATTGCTAGTTTTAAGCCATGCAAGATGAGATATACGAATTTGATCGACTTTAAGTATGGGAATTAGTACCTTAACCAGACTGTGTCATGATCATTGCTCTTAAGTGTATTTACAAAGTTAAGCTTGATGAGTACAGTGATGTCCTAAAAAACAAGGCAAGGTTGATAGCCAAGGGATATCGACAAAAGGAGGGAATTGATTTCATAGAATCCTTTCCACTGGTTACACGCGTCGAGGCTATAAGAATCTTCATCACCAATGCCGCCAGCAAAAACATGACCATCTATCAAATGGATGTCAAGACAACATTCCTTAATGGTGAGTTAAAGGAAGAAGTCTATGTTAGTCAACTAGAGGGGTTCATTGATCCAGACCATCCAACACATGTTTATCATCTGAAGAAGGCTTTGTATGGTTTAAAGCAGGCTCCTTGGGCATGGTATGACACCTTTTCATGGTTTCTCCTAAACAACAAGTTTTCCAAGGGTGTAGTTAACCCGACATTATTCACATGGAAAACAGGCAAACATATTCTTCATGTTCAAATATATGTAGATGATATCATATTTGCCTCGACCGACCCTAAAGCATGTGACATATTTTCCAAAGAGATGAGCTCTAAGTTTTAGATGTCAATGATGGGACAAATGTCGTTTTTCTTAGGATAACAAGTTTCTTAAAGTCTCGAAGGCATCTTCATTAATCAATCTAAATATGCTCAAGAAATTTTATAAAATATGGAATGGATATGTATGACCCTGTAGATACGCCCATGGTGGATCGATTAAAACTGGATGAGGATCCCATTGGGATTTTGGTTTACTCGACTTAATATCGAGGTATGATCGGCTCCCTAATGTACCTTACTACCAGTCGACCCGACCTTGTTTTCGCCATATGCATGTGTGATAGGTATCAAGCTAAGCCTACTAAAAAGCACCTTGAGGCAACAAAACGGGTCTTTTGGTACCTTCGAGGCACCATCAACTGGGGTCTCTGGTATCCGAAAGATACCGCTATAACACTAATGGCCTATGCAGATGCGGACCATGCAGGTTGTCAAGACACACGAAGAAGTACGTCAGTAAGTGCTCAGTTCCTTGGAGATAAATTAGTCAGTTGGTCATCAAAGAAACAAAAGAGCACTGCGATATCAACTACCGAGGCTGAATACATTTCCATGTCTGAATGCTGTGCTCAAATACTTTGGATGAGGTCACAACTTATAGACTACGGTTTTGCCTTCAATAAAATGCCCCTGTATTGTGATAATCGCAGTGCCATTGCTCTCTGCTACAATAATGTCCAGAACTCCCACTCCAAGCACATTGACATATGACACCATTTCATTCGAGAGCAGGTTGAGAAGGGCGTGGTTGAATTGTACTTCGTGACGACAGATTATCAGCTTGCTGACATATTCACCAAGGCATTACCAAGAGAGCGGTTTGAATTTCTACTCCCGCGTCTTGGTATGAAGTGTATGTCTTTGAAAACTCTTAAACGTCTTCAGGAAGGAGAAGAGAAGTAAAGGATGGTCTTCCAATATCCTATGTATAATTGTATATAATTAAACAAAAACAAAATACAAAAATATAAAATCTATAAAAACCATAAAAAATAAAAAATTAGAAAATACCAAAAATATTTTTCAAGACATGTCTTCTGTAAATCGATAACATTTACGGACCTAGAAATCTCATTCAATAATGACACGGGTCTTTAAATGAAGTTCGAGCGGAAGTTCAAACTATTTTCAAAACATGTCTTTATGGCTTGCAGTTATTTCAGATTGCAACCCATTTTTCAAAATGAGGAAAGTATGTCGCTTAAAGACGGCTGTTCCAGACAACGGGTGATTAAATTCTCCCGGGCACTGGTTACTTGATATCCATGCAACTCTGACTTAATGTACGTTTCAGTGCATTATTTCTTGATATAGAAGAGAAGTCTTCTTTTTTAACCAAATGATTTTGCGTCTATGATTCTTCAAAAAATTATTTGTGTTACATATGGTGGAAAAACTGTTGTTTGAAAATCAATCAGACTTGGACTTTTCATAAAATTTGATACTCAATCAACGACTACAGCTCTTTAAATAGAAAAGGGGCCATTGATTGAGGGGGGGAGTGTTTTCAAATTTATGACATCTAACGGGCATTTTAATTCATCAAATAATTAATTGGTAAAAGGTTTGTGTATTTAACAGGGTTATAATTTGAAGGGGAGTTAAATTTATTTTAACTCAAAAGGCCAAAATTGTCAATTATTTGTGAGTATAGGGACTTATGTGCAATTTGCTAAATGTTTCCTAGGTTTATGAAACTTGAAGGACCATTTGTGCCATTTCTAAAACTTGTACTAACCTTATTAATACTCTATACCTGAAAGAGAATGTTAGCAAAAGTGTAGGGGCTAAATTTTCCAAATTGTGAAACTATTAATGGTATAAATAGGATTAGCGAGTTGACACCTGGTCAAACCTTCTAAAATTCGATCAAACTTTCTCTCTATAAAACATACCCGCAACTCGCTAGTTTGAATCTTGTGTTGATTCGTGATTTTTATGGCTAATCTTGATAAGGTATCTATTGTTTTATGATCTCTATCTTATAAACATCTTAAAACTAGAACACGATAGCCTAAATCACACTGAATCATTCTAAATCAAGGAGTTCGACTAGTTTTATCATCTAAATCTTTATTTATGTTTGGAATGATGTTTTGTTTGCTGGGTTAGGCTTAGAATGGATGAATGATGCCTCGTTTGTGTTTTAATTTCATCCCCTTTCATTATATTGATGTCTTGATGATTTTCGTGATATGTTTTGACTTTTATTAGTCAAAGATCTCTTGTAGTTGTTGTTAAGATGATCTGAGTGTTGTAATATGTTTGATGTTGTTGTATGTGCCTTAGGTATCCTGTTCCATGAGTGTATTAGTGAAAATCTTGATTTTGATGATAGTGTGTTGTCTGTGTGCTTAGTAGCTAGTTAAGTGATATTACTTGGTAGCGAGTTAATGTTGGCACATACTAGCGAGTTGTAGTTTGTCTTAGCGAGTTAAATATATGCTATTATAAACAGGCAAATCTCTATCCAATAGCGAGTTGAGGGATTTTATTTTTATTAAAATATTCAACCTGCTATTTCAAATTTTCCAAATTTAATAGCGAGTTAAGTATTTTTTTTAAATAAAATATTCATAGCGAGTTGTCATTAGCGAGTTGAATCTATTCTATTATTTAATTGTGTGCAGGAAACTCGCTATCCCATAGCGAGTTGAAGAAGATTTTTTATTATTATAATATTTAACCCTCTATTTCAAAATTTTCTAATTTAAAAGCGAGTTAAGTAATCCTAATATAATATTCTAGCGAGTTGTCTGCAGCGAGTTAAGTATATAGAATACTCTAGCGAGTTGTCATTTGATCGTGTTAGCGATTTGTCAAATAGCCTTGTGTCAACTCATTCCAAGGTTGACTTTCGTTGACTTTAGAATTGACCAAACCTGTTGACCTCTGTCTTAGGGTGAATTAAGTGTGTTATCTCTGTGAAATCCATTGTTGCATTCATATCCCTTTGAGCATTTGCTCCCATCTAACATCATATATCTGTATATATGTCTTGCTGTTGGATTTAACTATGCAGATACTATGGCTGACATGAATGTTCTTGCCAATGATGTTCCTGCTAAACAAGCTCTTGCTTTTGCACCACCGACCAGAATGGATGATCATATCTTACCATTACGTAAATGGGTTCCTGTCGGCAAGAGTAACTGCGTGCTTGATGTACTGAAGTCACAGAGGAATCCAATCTTCAAGATTATTGTGGCCATACTGAAAAATACCAACTTCTCCAAGGCCTTCACGGCATCCTCTACGATTCCCTTGATTTACATTCAATAGTTTTTGGACACCATGCATTATGACTCAACTACTGGGATATACAGTTGTCAGTTGGATGAGCAATGGTTCAATCTTCACAAAGATATTCTCAGAGATGCACTTCAAATCACACCAATCAATGATAACAATCCATTTGTGGCTCTATCTTTGAGTGATGCAGTTATAGAATATGTCAACACATTGGGATACCTCTGTACGCTCAAGAACGTGTCTGCAATTTCTGTTAATGATCTCTATCAACCATGGAGAGACATCGTGTCCATGATCAACATGTACCTTACGGGTAAAACTGCTGGACATGATAGGCCAAGACATCCGGTGCTTTAGATTCTTTGGGGTATCATTTATCGCTTCAACATCGACTATGCTGAGAGGATTTGGGAAGAATTTTTTTAATCAATACAAACCTTCCTCACTGACAAGAAGAGGCTGACAATGGCTTCACAAGGAAAGAAGAAGACCACTCCTCTGCTTATCCCAAGCATCAGATTCACCAAATTAATCATCCATCACTTGAAAACTAATCACAATATACACCCAAGAACTGGTTCACCTCTTCACTACTCGTATAATGATAATGTTCTGGGCAATATCAGGTTTGTTGGAAAGGATGGTAGGGAAGTATTTGGTATGCCAATACCTGATGATCTTCTCACTGATGCGATTAAAAGAGCACCATACTATGACAGATACCTGGCTCATGTCACTGAGTATCAACAATATTTGGATGAATAACATGGTAAGGCGGAAAAAGGAGCAGTACTCGAACCTCCCGCTAGTGACAAAGCTTTAAAACCCAAATCAACTTCTTCACAACCACCCAAACCTAAACCAGCACCTACTAAACCATTAAAAGCAGTTCCAAAAAAGAAGAGAAAACTGGTCAAGGAAACTCCTGATGAACCTTCACCAGCTAAAAGGTCAAAGGCTGGTTTAGTGGGAAAAAGGCGCAAGCCTAAAAGTCCACTCAAGTTGGTGGATAAATTTACCGATGAAGGTGTTCCTATTTCAGAACCTAGGATTGATGATGAGGAAGCTGACTATCAATGGGCTATGGAACTAAGCTTGAAAGATCTTGAGGCAAAGAATCAGGGACCAGCTTGTACTGTGGTGATACGGGAACCAGTCTCTAGGAGATTTCAACCGTTTCTAGAGGTACAAGGAAAGGGAAAAGATAAAGTCATTGAAGAAAAAGCTGCTCGTGATCTACTCACCCTTTAGACTCCTAAGAAGAAGAGCCCAGCCGATCAATTTATCTTTTAGAGGCGTACTCCTACGACCACTGAACCCTCTGGAAATGTTGAATCTCCTTCCTTGGATGCTGAACTAGCTTTTGCAGATAGTGAAACGGAGTCTGATAAGGAAGTGACTCTTGTTAACAAAGAGAAAGATGCATCTAACAAGGAGCTCACTGAGATCAATGTTGGAGTTCAAGATAAAGGACAAGCTGGATCATACCCTGGTAAACAAGATCAAGGCCAGGTTGGATCAAACCCTGGTAATGCTGCAGTGTTTCAACCTCAACCAAGTCATGTGGTTCATGCTGGACCAAACCTTGAACCCATGGACTTAGCGGTCTCTAATGCTTCTACTCAACAAAACCCTGAGCAAATAGATGAAGAGTTTACTACAACTTCTTACCTAAATGTTTAGGAGAACCTTAAACTCCTAACTGAAGATCAGGTGATTCTTGAAGAACCTGCAAGCTCCACTGGAACCTTGTCTTCTCTACAAAATCTTGAAAAAGAACTCAGCTTCACTGATCAGTTTTTCATGGAGAAGCTACAGGAAGAAGAACTAGAGAAAACCAATGCTGAATTTGAGGTTCATTCAATGGTTACGGTCCCCATTCATCAGGACACCTCTTCGGTTCCTCCAATGACCACTCCGGTTATTGATCTCACAAAGTCATAATCAAATTCTCCAACTGTTCATGCTCCACTCCCAACATCAATATCAATAACCACAACAGTTACAACAACAACAACTCTTCCGCCACCACCACTGATCTGATCTTATTACAACGCATTGGTGAACTTGAACAACACATGGCAAATTTAATACAAGACAACTCAACTCTGGAGGAAAGGTTGAACAAACAGGGGTCCCCTATGTACAACATAGAGAATCTCAATACTCCTCAGATGGTGAGTAAAGCCGTTGATGAGATTGTCACTGATGCAGTTGACTGGGCTCTCCAAGCTCCACTTTATGCTCGCTTTAGAGATTTATCGAAAGCTGACATGAAAGAGATTCTTCTACAATGAATGTGGGAAATTGGGTCCTACAAAACCCATGAATATTACAAGAACCTCTATGAAGCACTTGAGAAGTCAATGGATCGTGACCATTTAGATCAACTTCAAGCAGATCTGGCTGAAGCTCGTAAGAAGCGTCAAAAGAGATCTGATTCACCAAGAACTCCTTTTGGCTCTCCTCCACCACCTCCACCTCCTCCTCCACCTTCTTTAGGAGCTTATGGTGCTCCATGAGCTCCTAGAGCTTCAAGGTCTTCACAAATGCCTCCACCTCCTCCTCCTCTATCTATTGATACTAACCGAGGCAATCAGCAACAAGATAATAGGGCTCCAAGTTCGTCTAAGATTGCGGCCTCAATACACCAATCCATGGCTTGGACTACATCTGACACTAGATATAAGTCAGCTGGTTTTACAGCTACTTCAGAAACATCTCCTACAGATTATCTGATGAATGATGATTCCATTCCCGACGAACAGGTACATTTGTCTGATGATGAAGACACCAGGAATGATCACCTACCAAAAGCTAACATGAGAAACGACTGGTGGAAACCACTGCCTAAAGAAGAAAGACCAGCAACTCCTGAACCTGCTTGGACCATCCCTTCTTCCAATGTGTCAGATGTTGAGAACAACTGGACTTCTGCGTTGGTTTCAACCTATGAACCCCCTGTTGTGAACTCATTGCTTGCAAAGACTGGAGACATGATAACTTTCATGAACTGGTACTGCCAAAAAGTGAACAAGACCATGCTTACATAAGCAAACTTCAAAGGGAAAGCTTATGAAGTTGTTAAAGCTTTCTACCCAGACATTGTTCATCTTCAGTTCCAGATAGAAAAGTGTCACAAGATACTTACAGATCAAATTGACTAGGCTAATCCAGAAGGTGATCAAGTCAGGATCGATGTTAGCAGACCTCTGCCTCTCAGTGGTCCACCAGGTCATGTCACTAGTCTAACTCAATTCTTTTTCAATAAAGACTTGGATTATTTATGATATGGCAGTAAGGGAAGCGGACAATCCTTATCAATTTCCAAAATAAAGGTTGCTCGTTATCTTAACTTTGGACTTGAGCTACTCGTACCTGAGGATATGTGGATTAATGATGTTTGCCCCTATGACATAAGTGCCTCTTATGGTATCTCTCATTGGTGGTTTAATCGTTAGAAATTCTACATTGACCGACACACCGGTGACTCAAGCCGCAAGGCTGTCAGAACTCACATGCGTATACTCAGTGTTGTTAGAATACAAGCCTACTCTCGCTACGGGTATGACTACTTGAAAGAGATCACTGTGCAGAGCTGATCATCAAGAATACATGATTCCAAAAAAGGACTTCAAAAACTTGTATCCTAGTGACTTTGAAGACCTGAATCTGATGCTTCTTCAAGGTCATCTAAATCATCTTCCTGGTTCAGACATACGTATGCTTTCTACTGCTATTAAACTGTAGACACGCAACTTTGTGATTTGACAGCAGGTTAAAGACCTCCAGCTCGGCATTAAGAGCTACCAGAAATAGCTGAATCTTACTAAACCAGGATGGGATGTAATAGGCTACGAATACAAGCATGACTATACAATCATTGAGTCACCTCGTGCAGTTGTGTTCCTTGTCAGTAACAATGAATGGAAGATCATAAGGTTCAATGAGATTTACAAATTCAGTGATGGTACGTTGACAAATATTCTGGAAGCACTGGATTACAGAGTTAAGGAGTACAAGGTTAATCTATTTAATCCGGGTATGAACATGTGGTTTTGGACTGCTAAGGCTATGACAAGGAGCAAGGAATTTATACATGCCATTGAACAAAGACTCAAGACCAGAAGGATCTATCGGAACTTAGAATGCTTTGTTGGTGGACGTGTTTACGACATTGACTACAGACTTCTTTAGAGAATGGAATGATCTCTTCATTCCCTTTATAAGGTCAATATCATTTGTAATATATTGTAAACGTTGTACATTATAGAGTAGTGTTGTAGTTAGTGTTATGTGTCAGTGTATGAATTTTTCATGAATGTTTCATTAAATTCAAAATCTTTCAAACCTATCATACCTGACACTAACAGAATCCCTCATAGATTAAGGGGGAGCATTAATATGTTCCCCATTCGGCTTTTGATTAATTAGCACATTCTTCTCTAGTTTTTCCAACATATTCGAATCCATTGGTATCCAAAATATCAAAGGATTTGACATTTTTGATAAGGAGAGAAAATGTGATTTAAATATGAAAACTGATAAAAATGTGATTTTATGGACTCATGTGTATACTCCATCCTCCTTGTGCTAAACATTTTTGTTTAATCGATGCACATGTTGAAGGAGAGCGTTTTTGAAAATTCAAAAACAATCCAGGTACTAAAAGCTTTGATATTTATATCATAAGTACCTCATTGAATTTTTCAATTGGTTTTATGGCAAGGTGAACTGTACCAAAAAGACCGACCATGTATTTAATTTTATCGGAGTTATAAGGTTGGTAAGGTTAGGTATTAGTTCCCAATATCCATCCAGAACCGGAGGGATCTACCCAGGGACAACCTACTAGTTAGTGTAGAAGTCCTTAGGTATGACATAAAATAGGAGTAAATATGAGAATAAGGGAATAGTGCCGACTGAGATGGAGCTAGAACTGGAACAAACCCAACAAGGTTCTAGTCATGAGGTCTCGGTAAGCACTGAAGGGGTTGAAGAATGAAAAAGAAATGTAAGGATAAAGGGTGTAAAGAAAGAAACCCTTTCATTCACTTAGGCAAAAACCGGGTCAACACATCTGCTGCCAGAATCACAAAGATGGTTGCTGACATAGAAGACTAACATCATGGACCCAGTGATGCAATGCAAAACCCTCCCTGGCCACTCAGAATCCCTCAAAAGATTTATGTTTCATATCTCATGGAGACTAAACACGTAATCTATTAACTTTCTCACTCTGAGTTAGTTGATATTGAAAAGGTGGCAGTCCGCTCCAGCCTCCGATCACTAAAACCAAAAACGCACAATTGGGTCTAGAGCTAAGAGATCATCAATTAATCTCATTAGGACAATATTCCATCTTTACTTGTCATTCACACAATATGAATACAAGGATTATCATAAGAGTCCTATGCATTATCCTTGTGGTTTTGCCAGAACATCCGAGTGACACTTATGTGTTCACAATGAAGATAGAAATCCTGCTTGAGCCAACATCAAACAAGCTTATGGTAGGTGACTTGTAAGATCCTTAATGGGTCAAACTTATGACACTGGATATCGAATTGGTCCAAATTATAAATTAACGATTGATGAATATTGATAAAAGTTTAACACTCTCGATGTGTCACAAAAGCACTTTCTCAAGTGACACGTTGATTGGTTTTCAAATCAATTTTCCTCTTCAAAAGGTAAGATAGTAACTAACTGATTCACTCTTATCGTGTTGTCTACTTTGAGACGTTCCGATTAAGAGAACAGGCAAGTTAGGTGATTCTAATGTTCATACATTAGAAGATCCGACACTTATACTAGAAATCCTATCAAGGAGATTCTTCTTAAGATTGAATCTACCTGATCACAGCTCGGTCCTCATAAGATTTGGAGGTTAATCCAACCAAACTCGAGTGAATGACAAAGCCATATTTGTCCACAAGCTTTATTACTAACTGTTTTATTACAGGTTCAAGTAAAGATGGAGATGGAGTTACCTCATTCTAGTGGAGTCTATTTCATAACTGCATGCTCATACTCGACCGATACATCTAATGACCTCGTGAAAGCTCAAGTATATGTCTCAAAGCTTCCGCAACTCTGATATTAAAGTCCTCTCCAAGTGATCAAGTATTAAAGTTAAAGGAACTTTAAGAACGACTAATAATCAAGCTTTCACCATCAAGAAAGGTATGAGCATGCCAGTCCAGATGTCACAAGCACAAGACGGTGAAAGACCATAAGTGGATGATCAAAGATTAGATTTGGCTGATGATCTCAAAGAAGCTCAAGATAACATATCAAGTACAATCACAAGCCACAAGACAAAGATCACTACCTAAAAGTACAAGATATTACGTGAAGAATCAAAGACTACGAGCTAAACACAAGATCAATCAGAAGATTACTGAGCTTAAGTTTGTATTTTTTGGGGTGACCTCCCTTAGGGGGAGATTGTTAGATATTAGAAAAAGACTCGGTTACCCCGTGTATTTTACTGTTTATTGTAGCTCGTAGTTAAGCGTTTAATGTATAGCATTCGGTAATGGGTCGGGTATTAAACCCAACGTGTAAGCCCACTACCAAGGCCTTTAGGGCGGTTTATAACTTACTATATAAGCCTCTTCCATGCCTTGGAAGAGGTGGTTAGTCATTTCCTAATACAAGTTCATTTTCTCTTACTAGAAAGTTTTTCTCTGTAACTTTCTCTCTCTAGACTTGACTAATCCATCCATCTTCTATTGTGTTATGATTTCCAATATCCTACATTAACACTCATTACCTGTCATAGCATATAAATTACCATAAGCTTGGTAAAGGATCAAACCTCCACCGCTAGGCGCAAGCATTATTCATTACTATCTAAGAGGTCTTTTAAAGGGTTGTGGGGTGTAGGTGTAAGATAACATATAATAGAAACGGAAACGGATAGGATACATTTAGGTGGCATTGGGTGAATTTTGAGTGGAAGGGTTAGCTAATTATTTACACGAATACACACTGGTTGGTTGCTAAGCCAAGACTTGGACAAAGATATACAAACTCTACACAACTCTACATCAATCTCTATCCTTTTCTTTTCTGTTTTTCTATTTTTTTATTGAATAACATAATACAACATGGGTTTATAACACGTACCCCTACACTTGAGCTTTTACATGCTCGATATTTACAATCTAACTAATGATCTGATTTGAGGTGGATCAAAATAACATGGAGATCATCTAACAAACATATCAGGGTATTGACTTAACTTTTCTTCCCCATTCTTCTGCGAAATAAATACTACCATAAATTCCAATCGTCCCAAAATAGTATTTACAAGGATAAGGACTTAGCAATTATGCACTCAAATAATTAACTTGGGTTAAAACAATAATGTACTAAAGGTGAGTACATACAGGTTAGGCTAAGGCTATTTGGGTGTAATGATTGGTTTAAGGGTGACAATGCTCTTCATTAATAATCTGGAATCCACTAGAAAATTACGAGAACCGTGAAAAAGGATAGGCTTAGAGGGTTGTACTAGGGGTATCTTGCACTAAAAATGAGTGCATGGCAAGGGTGTGGGATAGTTATATGATCGAGGTGACCATCATAACAATTACAGGTTTAAAACATAGGTTAATCCTAGTGCCTCTTATCTAGCAAATCCTAATACTTACTATGCGGTCTTGGAATGCATCACAAAAACAAGTTCTAGAATTTAATATACTATCGGTACACTCATATAATTTAATACCGATCTTAATGCTCCAGAAAAGGCGACAAAGACCACATGTACACATCCGTAACGACGGAATAGACACATATGACTGCTCACTCCTTAACTCGAGAAAGCTAAAGGTATAAACTATCTTGGGCATCAATAATAGATACCCGAATTCCTAAAGATCTAAAGGCGAACCTCACATTTTTGGGGTGGAATTATGAGGGTTTTGTGCTAGTCATATAAATTCCTATCCATGAGACGCTATTAATACTCGGTTTTCATCGGTATGTGTCATAAAAAAATTAAATTCGGGTAAAAATTACCTCTTATGCTATGTTTCAATATATTACCCATCATTTTAAGGACAAAACAAATGGCAAATGAAAGAATAGTTTCTAAGGCTTATTTCCCCCCTACACTTAAGTTGAACATTGTCCCCAATGTTCTATAGAAGTACCCATAAAAATGAATTAAAGGAAAAGAAAACAAGTAAAAGAAACTAGTACTCCCTTGGTTTGCTCAATAATAGAGAGGAAACATGCGATAATTGGTTAAATCATCCTCCAAGAATCATCTAATGGAACTTCCTAAGAACTTCCAAGCTTCTTCTCATCAAATATAACCTGTAATCAAACACAAAGACAACTATACCAAGCATAAAATGTGCGATTTACAAATATACAATTATGAAATTAGGGTTTACTTGATAAAGCAGTAAACATAGGATGAGAGAATTGTCAAACTCATTGGTTTTTCAAGTTTATAAAAAAGAATAGAACATATTTTAAATGTTGTACAAGTTTTATTTTCAAAAATAATTAAAAACTTTAAGTTTTCTGGACCTGGGCGTTTGACGCCATCAGGAAAATCCTGACGCCATCACAGGTGTCGTGGTGACGGCGTCGCGTGTAAATCGTGACGCCGTCTCCACGTTCTGTGTTGGGACTTAAAAGACTTCATGGATTCTTAGAAGTTACTACTGCTCAGGTACATAATGGAAATTATGCTAAGTGGTTAGTACTGGTAGTATAATGTTATCACTGCTAGTTACTACTGTTAGTATAATTTAGTACTGATAGCATAAAGTTACTGCTGTTAGTTGAAGTTAAGACTGCTCAGTGTTGAAGACTAAAATATAAGCTAAGTAGTTAGTGCTGCTAGTAGTAAAAGTTAAGACTGCTAGTACAAGTTATTACTGTTAGTATATATTAGTACTGCTAGTACTAATGTTACTACTGCTTATGTTTATTAGTGTTGTTGGTGGAAGGATTACAACTGTTTAAAGACTTTCTACTGTCAAGAGGATAAAGACGAATTAAAGAGATAAAGATTGTTTGGAGAACAAGAATACGTGTGAAGATAAGTGTTGAGATATTTATGTACAAGATATACATAATGTATTTATTTAGAAGATTACGTTTATGTTTAGAAAAGATTAAGATATCTTAGGAATGTATTGTAAGCCGACTAGGACTCCTTAGTCTATAAAAGGAGGCCCTAAGGCATTAGTTAAATCATCACAAAAACACACAATCACATCATTATCAGTTTTCATAGTTATCAAAGTCGATTAAGAAAAGCTTCAAGGTTGTAAACCCCAGTACTAAGTTAAGAGTACTCGTATTATTGATCTAATAATATTGGAGCGTTTGGTTATATCTTTGTTGTTCAAGATTACTGTTTCATTGATTTTACTTCTAGAGTATTAAGGTGTAGATTCTGCATACACTTTAATATACATACAAAGTTTCTACAAGAAGTTATTTTGGATTTATCCAAGGTAATTTAACCTTAGACAACCTAAGGAATCGATCTAGGTTTGGGATCAACAAGTGGTATCAGAGATTTGGTTTGAGAAACTTTGATCTAGAAGACATGGAGCTTGAATCTACAAATAGTGGTCCTACTGCAAAGCTTCCCATGCTCAAATCGGGAGAGTATGATATGTGGGTTATTAGGATTAAACAGTACTTCCAGATCTAAGACTATGCACTCTGGGAGGTGATTGAAAATGGTGATTCATGGGTCTTAGTACCTCAAACATCTTAGGAGAATGGCATAACAGTTACAAAGATGTCTACACCTGCAACTACAAAAGAGAAGAGAAATAAAAAGAATGATGTCAAAGCTAGTGGTTTGTTACTCATGGCACTACAAAACAAGTGGTATCAGAGATTTGGTTTGAGAAACTTTGATCTAGAAGACATGGAGCTTGAATCTACAAATAGTGGTCCTACTACAAAGCTTCCCATGCTCAAATCGGGAGAGTATGATATGTGGGTTATTAGGATTAAACAGTACTTCCGGATCTAAGACTATGCACTCTGGGAGGTGATTGAAAATGGTGATTCATGGGTCTTAGTACCTCAAACATCTTAGGAGAATGACATAACAGCTACAAAGATGTCTACACCTGCAACTACAAAAGAGAAGAGAAATAAAAAGAATAATGTCAAAGCTAGTGGTTTGTTACTCATGGCACTTCCAAATGAACATCAACTAATATTCAGTCAGTATCCAGATGCTAAATCTATGTTTGCTGCTATTGAAACAAGATTTGGAGGTAATGCAGCTACCAAGAAAACTCTCTTGAAGCAACAGTATGAGAATTTCAGTGTAACAAGTACAGAGTCTCTTGACTCTATTTTCAATAGGCTTCAGAAGATAGTCAGTAGGCTTGCTATATTGGGTGTGATCATTGCCCAAGAAGACTTAAACTTAAAAATTTTAAGCAGTCTACCACCTAAGTGAAACACTCATGTAGTTGTTTGGATGAATAAGCCTAAGGTTGAGACTATGAGTATAGATGATTTGTACAACAATTTCAAAATTGTTGAACAAAAGGTAAAGAAAACTGTTGGTACATCTAGTGGTGGTTAAAACTTGGCCTTCATGACTGCACCAAGCACTAGCAGTACCAATGAAGCTAACACTGCTTGTCTACAAGTTAGTGCTGCTAGCCCTAGTGTTAATGCTGCCAGTTCATAAGTTTGTACTGCAAGTGTCAGTGATAATACTGTGTATGCTTTCATGGTTGAAAATCCTAATGGTTCTAATGTCCTACACCAGGACTTAAAGAAAATTCATGAAGATGGTTTGGAAGTAATGGACCTGAAATGGCAGCTCTCTTTGCTAAGTATGAGGGCAAAGGAGTACTATCAGAGGATAGGCAAGAAGATTTTCATTAATGCTAATGACATTGCAGGGTATGATAAATCTAAGGTGGAGTGTTACAACTATCATAAGTTGGGACACTTTACTAGGGAGTGCAGAGCACCAAGAAGCAAGGAAGGTCAGTTCAAAAATCAAGACAACACCATGAAGTAAGGAGTTGCAGTTCTTTAAAAGAGAAGTAAGTGAAAAACTAATGAAACAAATGTGCTTAAAAGTGTGCTTGAAAAAGTTAAGGCCAAGAAAAGATGGCATTGATTTTAAGGAAGAAATTTGATAAGCCTCAAAAGACTTAGATTCAGTTTGTTAGGAAGTCCAGATAACTGACAAAGTAAAAAGGTTCAGGGTAAAGGGCAATTCTCTACTCTCATCCTTTAATTTATAATAGACCTAACAAGCTTGATCTATCTATTCTGGTCTTGATGAATTCAAAGAGGCTGAATTCAAAGGTTATGGTCCTGAGAATAGTAAGCAAGAGTCAAATGTTGTATTTGTGAAAAGAATTAGATAATTTTAATGAAATTATGATGAGGCTTTGGTAGAAGAACAAGTATACAACGGAACAAAAGTAGCTTTTGTGATCGTCATCAAATGTTGATAAAGAAACAGTTTTTTTTTTTTTTTTTTTTTTTTTTTTTTTTTTTTTTTTTTTTTTTTTTTTTTTTTTTTTTTTAATTTGTGTTTTTATTTTTTTTTTTTTTTTTTTTTTTTTTTTTTTTTATTTTTTTTTTTTCATTTTTTTTTTTTTTTTTTTTCTTTTTTCAGTTAGGTATGCAGAAATGTATATATCACAATCTCCTAGGGGGAATCAGAGGAATTGGAATGGACAGAAGTCCAATCATCTAAGAAAAGATTTTGTGATGCATAATAAAGCCTGCTATGTCTGTGGAAGTTTGATCACCTCCAGTATACATGTAAACAAAAGAGACAGCTAAATGGTCAAAGGGAGGAAAAACTAGTGTGGAACAATGCAAGAAGGGTGAACCATCAAAATTCTCCAAGAATTACTTAACCCAATCCAAAAAGACACATGGTTCCAAGAAAAATCTTAACTAGGTCTGGCCTAATTTCACTTAATACTGCCAGATAAAGTTATCTTAATGCTGTTTGTTGATGTTGCTCAAGACAAGTTAATACTGCTAGACCAAAGGTAGTGGTTAATGTTGTTAGGAAGAATCAGGTTAATGCTGTTAAAGCATCAGCATGTTGGGTTTGGAGATCTGTCAAACCTAATAGTGCATCAATCACTTTGAAGAGATATGATTATGTTGATGCAAGAGGAAGATCCAGGTCTGTAATGGCTTGGGTTCCTAAGAAGGTCTGATTTTCTTATGTGCAGGGCAACCCAAAGACAAAATTAGAAGATTTAGTGAGGTTAAACAGCCCTGAAGACAAAAAGGTAACAAGAGCAAGAAAGACTTGGTTATAAAGCAGCTGCGAAATTACATGATCAATTTGATGATGAAAAGAAAGCAGGAGAAGAGTTGACTCAACAAAATGACAAGTCATAATACAAGAAGTAAAGAAGTGTTTGATTACATCCTCCAAGTCAAGATAAAGCTTTTATCTAGAAACTTGAAGATTCAGAAGATGAACATCAAGTTTAGGGGAGGATTGTTGGGATCAAGAAGCCTTTAATGAAGAAACTTGATGATTAACAAGATGAATATCAAGTTTAGGGGAGGATTGTTGGGAATTAAAGTCTTCATACTTAATACTGCCAAGACAATGTTTGTACTGCCAAGCATAATTTAGTACTCAGTTTATAACTAACAGTATTAACTGAATTAATACTACAAGTACTAATTAGTTAGTACTGCTAGTGTAAACTTAGTACTACTAGAGCAAAGTTAGTACTTCCAGTACTAACTTAATACTGCCGATTGAGAAGTTTATATGCTGATTGTGAAGATTACATGGAAAGTTAATGCTGATTGAGAAGATTACATCTGAAGTTAATGCTGATTGAAGTCAATGACTGAAGATATTAATGCTGATTGGGAAACAAGATATGCTAAAGAAGGAAACGAGATCAACATTATTGATGGAGTGATGATATGCTTTAAAGAGAAGATTTAGTTTCCTTATACAGTTTCCTTGTAATTAATGTGTAATTAATTGTATTAATTATGTTTCCTTGTAAGTCTTATGATCTCTCTATATAAAGAGATCATAGACACATAGTTTTGAAATTCAGGAAAAGTGTGTGTGTATGTTCTAGGCATCAAGTCCTCTAATGTAGACGCTTAGGGTTTGTTTGTTTTAGACTCAAGAATCTATGATTCCTGTTATTAGTTAGAGTAACCATTCTAGAATTAATCATCTAGAATTGGGGCTATAAAGAACATTTGGTTATTAATGAAGAACACCTTGTTGAATATCTTTGTTCTTATTCCACTTTGTTTTTATAACTTATGAACATTGATATTATCCTAGATAAAGGTCTAAACAACTTGAGCTTAAACGATCTAACAATCAATTTGGTTTCCATAATTGGTATCAGAGGCATAGTATCTAGAAATAACTACAATAGGGTGGATGCCAAAAACACACACCCTAATGTACTCAGGAATATGTCTCCCAAAGCAGTTTTGTTGAAAACTGGCCTCGTACCACTTAATATTGTTAGGTAAGTTAATTCTGCTCACCCCAAAATAGCAATTCATAGTGCTAAATCAAAGACACATTTTTCAAAACAAGCATAATCAACTGCTAAGAGGCCTTTTTATAAGCAAACAACATTAACTAGAAGATCTGTGCATGAAGTAAAGAGACACTATTATACTGGAAGGCATAATGCAGTTAATACTGCTAGGTCTTATACAGAACAAGTTAATGTTGTTAGGGTAAGAGGGGTAAATGTTGTAAAGTCCTCAGCATATTGGGTTTGGAAACCTACCAAACCTAATGGTGCATCACTTGCTTTTAAAAGACACAACTACATTGATGCACGAGGCAGATCCATGTCAGTAATGGCTTGGGTCCCCCAAAGGAATCTAATTAACTTATTCTTTTGTGCAGGGCAAGCCACAACATGATGATAAAGGATTTGTTGACAGTGGTTGCTCAAGGCACATGACTGGAAACATAGCTTGTCTCTCTGATTTCAAGCAGTTTAATGGAGGTTATGTTGCATTTGGAGGAGGTGCATATGGTGGTTGAATCACTGGTAAAGGAACACTTAAGACTGATAATCTTGATTTTAAAGATGTATACTTTGTCAATGAGTTAAAATTCAACCTTTTTAGTATCTCACATATGTGTGACAAAAAGAAGACACTGAATGTCTTGTCTTATCTCCAATTTTAAGTTTCCTGATGAAAATCAGATACTTCTTAAAATTCCTAGAAAGGACAATATGTACAGTTTTGATATGAAGAACATTGTTCCTAAAGAGAGTTTGACTTGTCTTGTTGCAAAGGCTACATTAGATGAATCAATGCT
>BQNB010090499.1:0-27129 GCA_026074375.1 Tanacetum coccineum | reverse complement strand
TTGGAACCACTCTCCCCAAAGCTTAAGAACAATAAGATCATGCAACCATTAAGTAGTAACCAGAAATATCAAAAAGTAGAAGCCCACACTAGGAATGCTAAGCCTAGTCTGACTAAAGAAGACAGTGAGTCTAAACCTGTGTGCTTAACATGCAACAAATGCTATTTTGATGCAAGACATGATTTTTGTATTGTACAACATTTGTCTGAAGTGAATGATTGTGCTAGAGCTAAGGCTGTTAAGAGCATTAAAATGAAAGAATGGAAACCTACTAGTAAAATGTTTAAAAATGTTGGATATAAATGGGTTCCTACATGAAGGACTTTCAATATAGTTGGAACTAAGTGCCCCTTAACTAGATTAACGTCCACTAAAATAGTGCCTCCTAGGAAACTTGTTAAATCAACTATAATAACAAACATAAAACAAAGTAGTGCATCTCAATGGAGACCCAAAGAAACAAACCATGCGAGTTCGAGTAGTGCACCTAAGATTGTAGAATCTATGACTGCTAACCACTTGGAACCCAACAATCATATGGGATCAAATGTGTCTATTTCTACATGCTCTTCAAGTTTCCAATGCAGGTCATACAAATCGTACCTTGGTAATTGGATTCGGGCTGCTCTACACATCTAATCAACATGGTCAACGACTTCTAAGTAAATATCAGATTAGGACTCGGACTTCAAGAAAAATAACTTACAGTTACTTCAGACTGTAACTCGATCTTTATCTTCAAAAGAAAAATAAATATCAGCTTAGGATTCAGTGCATAACCCGGGCTTCCTTTAATGGCGTCTGTAGACAACACTTCAGGCCCCGCTCCTCAAAGAAAAGAAAGGTGTACGCTTCAGTGCGCTTTATCTTCAAAAGAAGATAAATCTTCTTGTATCCTATGTAAATATATAAGATCATAAAAACACAAAAAGATTTTATTTTTATTTTTATTTTTATTATTATAAAATTTTATAAAAACAAAATAGAAAAATCTAAAATCAAAAAAACAAAATACAAAATTATAAAAATATGTATCTCTGGCATGTCTTCTGAAAATCGATAACATTTACGGCCTTAGAAATGTCATTTAATAATGATACGAGGCTGTAAATGAAGTTCGAGCAGAAGTTTCAAAAGCTTTCAAAACATGCAAAAATGGCTTGCTATTATTTCAGATAGCAACCCGGTCATCATCTTAAAGGCAAGTATTTCAAAAAGAAAACTTGACCTTATAACGAGGATTTATTCTCGGGCATGGTCTACTTTATGACCATGTAAAGGCTTGTGTTTACTTTGCAACACAACCCGTGCTTCCTATATACCATGAGTGTACGTGTCATTGCGCTTATGTGTCAAAATTAGAGAAATCTTATTTTTATTTATAAAAAGTTATCTTTACAATGAATCAGTGTTTTCAGTAATCACAAAAAGATTTTCAAAGACAATTCGACCACTTAAACAATGACTACAACTCTTTAAATAGAAAACGGGTCATTATTTGAGGGGGATAAATTTTCATCAAATAATCTTTTAAAACAGTCTTTCAAATTAAGTAACAAAATAAACAGATAAAGTTTTTGAGGGGGATAAAGTTTCAGAACATGTGGTTCAAACTTTAGGGACTTATCTGAAATTTAAGACTTAGTTGATTCTCACGGAATAGATTTAAGCTTATCAATTCTTCGAACACGATCTCAAGTATATGTGCGTACTAGGTTTTGCTGATTCCGAGGTATCGAAACCAGCAAGGGGGAAGGAATAGATATACAAGAAAGATAATGAGTACACGTGATAAAATTCATACCCTATTCTCATTTTAGGTCATTCCAGGAAGACAAATGTCATAACCGCAAAGAAAATCAGTGTTTATCTTGTTACTTTCGGGTGCACTATTTCAACTATATGGGGGTAAAGATATATTTTGATTTTAAGTATGCATCATTTAAGATACTAGGGGGAAGTATTATAAGAAGATTTATTCTAAGCATGAGAAGATTGGTTACTGATTCAATAAATGCTTCCTCAATAGGTTAATCACTAAGCTTATTTTTAAAAGGGAGTAGAATTAGTTGACAAAAGAGGTACACATATGTTTGATACGTATGATGATTCCTTAAGTTAGTCAGTATTCTGTAGAAAGAAATAAGTACATTCGAGACTTAGTTGACTTAGGTGTTATCATTTCAACTACTTAGAGGGAATAATTGTGACATCCGGGACTTAGTTGTCTTTGGTGTTACAATTTATATCATCACAATTGTGTAAGGAAAACTACGGACATCCAGGACTTAATTGACTTTGGTGTTACGGTTTCAAATTAGTTGTGTACTTCAGATATTTGGGCTTTATACATCAAGACTGCATGATGCGGCTTGCACATCTGCGTTGAATCTACTCAAGAAAGGATTGCTGGTTCGGGGGAAAGCTAAGACAACTTCCAAAAGGAGATTATTTAGACGGACTACGATTGTTGTCGTGGATAGAATGACTTTGTCATTTTCGGTTTGAACATATTCAGGTCCTGTCTCATACATAGTCTTGTGAATAAAAGTGTAGTGTAGACTTAAAAAATTAGGCATATATAGTGTTTTAGTATGAATTTTCTAGAATTTCTTACTAAATTCAAAAAATTTCAAATTAACATACTCAAAAACCATATAATACCCTCTTAATTTGAGAGAGAGCGTTAAAAATGTTCCTAAAACGGCTTGTTAATAATTGGACATTTTTTTCCCCCGAAAGCAGTTATATTTGAATCATTTGATATCCAAAATATCAAGTGATTTAATATTTTTGATAAGGGGAGAAAATGTGATTAAAATATATGGCTAAAGATGTGATTTTCAAGATCTCAAGTGTACGTTATCCCATATATGTGCTAAACTCTTTCGATTAATTGATGCACATATAAAGGGGGAGCAAATGGTTACGTGTGGCAAAAATGTGGAAGTACCAAATACTGACCATTTAATTTACTCTATTGGAGTTACAAGGTGGTTAAGTTTAGGTATTCATTCCCATAATCCAGCCAGAACTGGAGGGATCTACCCAGGGATATTCTACTAGATAGTGTAGTAGTCCTTAGGTATGAAAAAAGGAGTAAAAGTTAAAATAAGGAAAAAGTGTTGACTGAGATGGAGCTAGTACTGGAACAAACCCAACAAGGTACTAGTTATGAAGTCTCGGTAAGCGCTGAAGGGATTGAAGAATTTAAAAGAAAAGTTAAGATAAAGGGTGAAAAGAAAGAAGCCCTCCTTACACTTAGGCAGAAACCGGGTCAATACATCTGCTGTCAAGAATCATAAAGATGATTGCTGATATTGAAGACTGACATCATGGACCTAGTGATGCAATGCACAACCCTCCCTAGCCACTCAAAATCTCTCAAAAGATTTTTATTTCATTTCTCATGGAGATTTCACGCATTTCTATCAACTTTCTCACTCCAAGTTAGTTGGTATTGAAAAGGCGGCAGTCTGCTCCAGCCTCCGATCACTAAAACCAAAGTGCACTATTGAGTCTAAAGCCAAAAGAGATCATCTATAAATCTCATTAGGACACTTGTCAAAATTATGCTTGCTAAATCACATAATGTGATAACAATATATATATTAAAAGTCCTACACATTATCCTTGTGATTTTGCCAAAACATCTGAGTGATACATAAGTATTCACAGTGAAGATGGAAAACCTGCTTGAGCCAACATCAAATAAGCTCATAGTAGGTGACTTGTGCGATTCTTATGAATCAAACTTGTGACAACTGAAAAGTAACAACGGTGCGATTCTATATGAATCAAACTTGTTCTAGGTTATGGATCGACGATTAATGAATTATGAATTGCTTAAAACTCTCGATGTGTCAAAAACCACTTTAGCAAGTGACACGTCGATTGATTTTCAAATCAATTTTTCTATTCAATCGGTGAGACAGTAACTCATTGGTTTACTCTTATCGTGCTGTCTGCTTTGAGATGTTTCGATAATGAGAACATGTTGAGTATGATGAATCTAATACATATGTGTTAGAAAGATTCAATACTGCAAGCTGGAAATCCTGTCAAGGAGATTCTTCCTAAATTGAATCTACCTGATCACAGGTCGATCCTCACAGATTCAAAGGTTACTCCAACCAAACACGGGCGAATGACAAAGCCATATTCGTCCCCTCACTTTATTGGTAACTGTTTTATTGCAGGATACTTAAAGATGGAGGTGAAGGTACCTGATTCCAGCTGTCTCAAAGATTTATAACCACATGATCATACCCGACCGACAAATATAATGACATCATGAAAGTTTAAGTACATGTTTCAAGACTTCTGCTACTCTGATACCATACATTTTTCTTGAAGTGACGAAGTATTAAAGTCTAAGAATTTCAAATAAGTTTCCGTCACTCTGATACCAAACGTTTTTCTTGTAGTGACGAAGTGTTAAAGTTAAAAAACTTTAAGAAAGATGCATCATTAAAGATTTCAAGCTATCAAATCAAGAAAGGTATGAGCATGTCGGTCCAAAAGTCACGAGTTCACAAGATGGCAATGTTTACAAGATGGCGAAAAGAGATTATGCTTGGTTGATGATCTCAAGGTGCTCAAGATTATATATTCACATACAAGTCAAGATAAATGAACAAGCTCAAGCCTAAAGTCAATGATCACTACGCAAAGAAGCAAGACAAAAGATCGACTATTACACATAAAGGACTCAAGATCAAGACAAGAAGCTTCAACGATTAATGATCAAGGTCACAAGGAGAGATCTCTAGGGGGAGATTGTTAGGAACACATAAAGTGTTGATCATTTATGAGATCTCAACGATCGTCCCTTAGGGGGAGATTGGTAGGAATTTAGTTTTTAGTGAAGTGACGACCATTATTGATCTCATGAGCCTTAGTAATAGTTAGCCAATTCAATGTAATATCTAAGTAATCTAATCGGGCTAGCTTATAGAAAGTCTAAGGAAAGCCCATAGAAAGCCTGACCCGGCCCAACTATGTAAGTATATTAACCCTCTCCACACATGGAGAAGGTGTTGGTTGAATGCATTTCTCTTATTTCTTATGTGTGTTTTTGGTGTATTCTCCCATCCACTCTCTAGCTTTCTCTCTCTAAGTTACTAAGTGTGTGTGAAATTTAAATATTCTTCACAAATATCAATTCAATACACAATAAACATAAAAGAAGAAATCTAGAAGATAGAAAAGCGGTACAAGCCAAATGATAGAAAACTGTATTAGCCATATTAAATCCGGTTCAATGCTGGTTTGTTTGTTTTAGTGCAATGATTTACTTATCTCGAAGCGGCATATCATTCTTAAGACTTAGGCGGGTCATCATCCTAAGACCTAGACACAATTAATCTTGTCACAATTAACGCGTCCGCATAAAGCATCATTTAGTTTAATTATAATCTATCTTAGGGCGCTGTTAAAACCCTAGCCCAACGGGACTTTACCCACTTATTGTTTGACGGTGTTTTATATACTGGTAGTCCACTATTCAAATCTTTATCAGTTAATTAAAAGCATGATTGCTGAAACATAAACGGGTCACCTACCGGTCTAACTAAGTTCATAATTCAAAGCCAAAGACATAACATTATTTGTAATCATATAGTTCCAGTAATATAAAGCAAGATATGGAGAGCTATCCCGGTATCCAGATTACTTTTTAGGTATCACTAGACCCAATTGAATGATAGGTCACATATTCAAACACATAAACAAGTATGGGTGATAAATATAATTAAACAATTAACGATTAATTAAGAAATCAATTTTAAAACAAACCAAACATTAAACTTTCATTAAGATGGCTAATACCCGAGGGTATTAGCCCACAAACATTTTAATTATACAAGCGTAATCAAACAATGAAAATCGAACGATTAAGAGAGTAAAAATTACACGGTGTCTTCTATGGATTCGTGATCAATGCTTGACCTTTGTGGCTGATCTTCTCTTCTAAAATTCATTTTTAATGAGTATGGTATAAGGAATATGATATTGCACACTGAAAACTCGTTTTGAGTCTTCTATTTATAGTGTCTGAAAAAGACTCGATACGCCGTATCTGGCAAGGTCGATACGGCGTATTGGGCTGCATTCCTTAGAGTGCGCGCTACGTTCATAATAGATCTTTGATATCATTCCTAATTTACTTGATTTACTGTATCTTCGAATAGTTATCTTCATGGATATGACGTATGTAGACAACATGGATACGCCGTATTAGGAATTGGCCAAACACGTTTTCTTGTGAAGTCTTGGCACTGATACGTCGTATCTCTTTAGTTGGATACGGCGTATTGGTGAAATTTTAGCAATCTTCAAATATCAATGTTTTAGCTCCAAATTATGCGCCTTTTAGCTTGTCTTCACAAAACACTCCTGAATTACCGTATTTATCAACTTTAAAGCAATTAAGTACCAAATAATGCAATAATTATATAAAAGTAGGCAAAACAGATGGGATAAATGATATAATAAAGTGACGTTATTTGATGTCATCAATACTTCACCAACATTGTTGATTTCTTTCCAGCGAGGTCCTGTGCAAAATTATAGGAAAAACATGCATTCCTATCTCGGTTAATAATAAATAAAATAAACTGTACAGGATACCAATACGTCGTATCTATAAACCTAGATACGCCGTATGAAGAAACCTGTAAAAAGTATCTAAACGGGCCAGTCTGCCAAATACGCCGTATCATGTGCATGAATACGCCGTATAGACAGGACTGACAATAAAGTTTTAAATGCAGAAAAATAAAGGAGTGATAACATCCAGACATTCAATACATCGTATGGTATGGAGAGGATACGCCGTATTGATGTCTGGGAAGACAAACTCGATAAAAATAAATAACTGTCCGGGTTGTCTCCCGGGAAGCACGTCTGTTTACAGAAAAGTCTTTAAGTTAGACTTGCCCCAATTTAATCCCATCCTTATAAAACGATTTGGGGTCGAACGGGATGCCAAACGGCACATATAAATTCTTAATAAGATTTAATAGCATCCCGTTGTTAAGATAATTCCAAGCCACGATATTAACATTTAATTCCTTGATAAAAAATTTAACAGTGAAAATTTTACTAATTGTATCATGACTTGTTTCCAAAAGCTTATTTGACCCTTGTGCATAGGCATCAACATTGGTATCTATTACATTAGGTAATGGCTCGATAGATTAATCCCCTGAAGGCTGTTTGATATCGATTTTATCATTATCATTATTAGTATCCAATTATAAATCATCAGGATAAATTACGTTGAAAGGAAATGGATCATTAAAGTATAAAACGTTTTGTTCCTCTTCATCATATTCGGACAATGATCTTTCATCTTTCAAATTAAATTCATCGATATGTTGAGGTCTTATAGTAGGTTCAGTTAAGAAATCTAATTTAGACGTTAGAGCATCATTATAAACAATGGCTGGAAATTCTTTCTCAAAATCTTTAAAGTAGTCTAAATCATTAAAATAATTGACCGTAGGCTTGGTTGACGGAAACGAAGGCATTTTGACTTTATCATAATCGTTTTTCGAATCCGTTTTCAAATCTTCGACATAAATTATTTTATAGGAAAATGAATTTTTGTCATAAATTACCGTGTAATTTCCATCATCGGATTCGTCAAACGATATTTTAAAGTCAATTTTGTAGTTAAGAGGACTTACCGTGGGTTCACAGGAGAGTGCTAATTCAGATGTTAACGCGTCATTAAAGACTATTGCAGGGAATTCAGTTTCAACAGATCTAAGGTCGTGAACGTCTTCATCATACCAGATCTTACCATACGTAGCAGTCTCCCAGTTATACACCTTACCACGCCTATGAGCTTTTTCTTCCTCAAGCCTAATATACTCTTCCATAGTAATATTGGGGTCATCCATTTTAACTTGTAATAAATTCGATATGAAAGAAATCGGTCAAATAGACTAATATGCCGTATTCAGTAAACTGAATACGCCGTATTGATGATAGAGTCAAATACGTTGTATTGGTTTGAAAAAATTTATACGCCGTATCCAAGAAGATGAATACGACGTATTGAGTATTCGACTCAAAAAGTTACAGCAGACTGTGACAATGCTAAAAACACACAAACACACAAATATGCAAAATATACAATGCAGAAAATCAAACACACATAAACAATTAAAAACACAAAAGATTACACCAATCTAAATCACCCTAATTCTATGGGTTAGATTAATCTAATGTTAAAAACCAAAATATCAAATAAAAATCATGATTTACAATTTCACTCTCCGGCAGCGACGCCAAAAACTTGATGTGTCGTTGTGAGTAGGTATTTTATGTATCAAGTTTTACTATTTATATTTTGCCGACTATACCTAAAAACAACACTTTAACGGGCAGTGTACCCGATCAGATAGAGATTAGGCAGTAAGTAAGGTGTCTATCACTAAGAAGGAGAGCGTTAATTCTTGATTATCAATATTTTAATTATCTATGTTAGTACTAAATTAATCTAATTTATGTTAAACCTAAGCTAATGATAAACGGGGAAGGGGGTTAGCCTGAAAGACTGGCATGGTTTTGATATCTAACCTAGGGTTTTGATAGCAAGTAAAGTGTTGAAAACTAGAAGGGGGAGATTGAATAGTTTTCTTGTACTTTTTAAAGTTTTGTTATGATCTTATGTGAAGTTTTCACAATATTGATGTTTGGTGTATGAAATATAAAACAAGTAAAGCAAGAGTTAGAAGAATTTAACCAAGACATAAGTATTTATAGTGGTTCGGCTACAAGGACACCTTCCTTGCCCTACTCCACTCCCCAAGTCACCTATTCGAGAGTTCGTAAACACTAGTCACCAATCTCCTTTATCCGGCGAAGAAGGCTCACAACGTTGCTTATGCTTTTATCGGTACAAAGCTAAATACCGGATTCTTCACATGGTAGAATCAACCCAACAACACTACACTTGATTTACAATGATGATGAATACAAGTACAACTACTAAATGATGTACAAGATTCATCAATTTTATCTTGAAGACGCTATGGAGATGCGAAACAAGATTCTTGAAACTTGATCGTCTCAAAAGGGGTGTTTGGCAATTTCTTGTTTGAAGGAAATTACCTACAAAATGCTAAAACAAACTATGAAAGAATAGAGAGAATGATTAGTAGATTAGAGAATTTAAGCTGGAAAGGGGTGAGGAAAACATGAGAAATGGCTTGGTATTTATAGCAAAAAATTCTACTATAGCCCGGTTCTGTTGCAGAATAAAACCGACATGTATAGATGAACAGAAGCAACGCACAATAACACAATCCGAATTTTGATTTGCAAACTCTTGAGAGATCATGTGTAATCTTGTAAGATTGCCCTAAGATATGCTGTAAATGATGATGTTATACATGATGTAAATAATGGTTTGCATAATTTACTTGTAATTCAAATTAATACTAAAAATGGAAAAGTAGTGAATTTAGTAGTTTACTTTCATATAGATTTTACTAGTTGTTATCAACAAAACATGGAAAGATCATAAAATAAAATAAACGTTTTTATAGGTTTATTTGTATTAACAATATCCCCCTTTTTGTTTATGACAAAACTAAAATCTAATGAAAGTAAATTAGTTAAAATAAATTTGTTTTGAGTATTTGGATTAAGTTTTAGAATTCATTTTACTTCTATTTTCCCTTATGTTTGATTTACTTCCCTTCTCCCCCTTTTTGTCGAAACAAAAAGATGTAAAGGTCACGGAGAGGTATCCAATAGATTGGAATTGATATGTGTGAATGTGGAAAGCTCCCCCTTGATAGGTGCTAAATATGCCAAATATGCTGCAAAAAAAATGTTAGACATAAAGAAATGTGCTCCCCCATGCTTTAGGAGTACCTACAAAAGAAAGTTAGAAACAAAAATGCTAAAAATGCTTTTGTAGAACCGCCAACCGCGGTTCTGTTGTTTCAATGGAACCTGACGTGAAAGCCAATGGAACCGGCTGACCTAAAAAGTCAAACATGCGGGATTTTAAGCAAGATACATATATTTTTGATCAAATCAATTATCAACAAATACAATTTCCTGGGAGCACAACAAGACATATATTAAAACATTGATTGAGTACATCATTTATTCAACATATCCTTAAGAAAGCAAGAGATTCTTAACGAAATATGATTTATTCTACTTCTAATGACCTAGTCTAGTAATTGTGCACAAGAATGTTGAGACGGTCTAGGATGTGATTGACAATGAATCGCATTTCATCCTGAAGGTTGTCTACAATAACTTGGGTTTGTTGGTAATGTTCACAAAATATCTCATGAGTTAGCAAAGGAAAAGGATTATTGGGTCCTAATGGCGGAAATGGCGGGAAGTTTGAAGTAGGATTTGAGGAAAATGTAGGAAGTTATGGGAGGAAATGGTAGAAGAGGTGGTTCTATAGCCGGAAGAGGTGGAGGTTCATTGTCCAAGCGTTTAATGGTGTCAAAGGATGGTCTAGGTGGAGGAGGGTTTCTTGTTTTAGGAGGAAGATCTTCTAGTGAGTCAAAGAAAGTTTGAGGAGAAGATGGAGGAGTGGAGAACAAGAGTTCGATGGGATCAATGTTTATGGCTAATGTTGAGAAGTGTTTGGATGGTTGAGTTGGAGCCGGTGGCGGAAAGGTCAAAGGTGGTGGTGATGACTTTGGGGTGAGTAGGATTTTGCTTGGTTAAATTACTGGAGTAATTATGGGGGAAAGCGGTGGTGAAACATTTGGAGATGATGGAAGAGCCGCTTGATAATCGGTGGGTGGTGATAGATCATGATAAGGAGGGGACAATGGTCGCGGGTTGGAGAAACAACAAGGACGGACACTAATCCTAGCGGTGTGCTTAAGGTTAAGCTTCTTGTCTTTAGGCATTTTTTAAGTTTTTTTATACGATAACTAGTGTTTGGAATAAGCTTTCATAGAGAAAAACTTTTGAGTTTAATGCATTGCTTGATATGTTGGAGAAGATCTAATGATTGGATTTACTTAGAGTCAACTTCTAAACCCCTAGGATTGATAGGCTTGATTTGGAGGGGATTTGTTGTGGTAAAGATTAGAAATTCATATTTAAATGTACCGCAGTACAGTGTTGCCAGTTCTGCTGGTTTGGTTAGAAGAAGGGAACCGGCGTCTGCAATTTTTTTTTGATATGATGTTGGAGGTGCGGTTATCTCGACTAAAAAACATAGATATATTTGAGATAACCCAAAGTCTCCTTATTTTGATGTAGCTTCAATTGAACGTGTTTGAAACAACATATTGACCATGTGTTTCTTTATAGACGTTCAAGAGACAAATGAGATGCAAGTGAGAAAAACATTTTTATTTTTGTATTAAACAATGCAAATTTTTGAGATTTATAAAAATACGTTCGGGTTTTATTTGATAAAAGGTGAGAACAAAAAATATAGTAGTGTGTGTATATATATAGTATATTGAAGAAATTCCTGAGCCTTTTTTTATTTAGTAAATAGATTTCTAGACTCAGAGAGAAGGAAGAAGGTTTGATAATCTACCTTTAGGTATTAGGTTCCATGAGGCCGAGACCTAGTCTAAGTAGATTGAAAGATTTACGTTTGAGAGGTTTGGTTAGGATATAGGCTATGTTGTCTTCGGAGGAGACCTTTTCAATGGAAATATTTCCCTTTTGGACATTGTCATGAAGGAATTTGTGTCGGATTTCTATATGTTTGGTACGAGAGTGTAGGACAAGATTTTTGCTTTGGTCAATGGCACTTTTATTGTCACAAAGGACGGGTATATCATCTAGGTTTATGTCATAGTCTACAAGTGCTTGTTTCATCCATAAAGATTGTTGGCAAGCTTTTTTGGCGGACACATATTCGGCTTCGGTGGTTGAGATAGCTAAGGTGGTTTGTTTCTTAGAGAACCACGATGTGAGGCAACATCCCATAAATGTGCACACACCGCTTGTGCTTTTACGATCGTCATAGTCTCTCGCATGATCGGAGTCGACATAGACAATGGTTTCTACTCCCGTTCCTTTGGGATACCATAATCATAGTTGGGAAGTTCTTTTAATATTTCTAAAAATTCTTTTTACAGCTTCGAGGTGGGAAGTTTTTGGAGCTTCTTGAAAACGAGCACATAGACACACACTAAACATGATGTCCGGTCGACTAGTCGTTAGATAGAGGAGCCTACCAATCATGCCACGATATTTAGTGTCGTCAAAGGGTTCAACGTTTTCATCTCGAGTGAGTTTGATTTCGGATGACATAGGAGTTTTGATGGGTTTAGAGTTTTCAAGACCGAACTTTTTGAGCATTTATTTAATATATTTTGATTGGTTGAAAAAGATTCCATCATCTAATTGTTTGATTTGTAAACTAAGGAAAAAATCAATTCACCCATCATGCTCATTTCAAACTCGTCTTGCATGATTTTTGAAACATTCATCGCAAAGCTCTTGACAAGTTTAGCCGAAAATGATGTCGTCCACATAGATTTGGACAATGATGATATGTGATTTTCTTTTCTTAGTAAATAGAGTGTTATCTACTAATCCCATGTTGTACTTGTTGTCGATGAGAAAGGCTTTAAGTCTATCGTACCAAGCTTTAGGTGCTTATTTAAGACCGTAAAGAGCCTTTTTGAGTTTAAAGACACGGTTAGGTTTTTCAAAATCAATGAATTTGGGAGGTTGAGCGACATAAACTTCTTTATTTATAAAACCGTTTAAGAAAGCACTTTTGACATCCATTTGATAAAGCTTGAAGTCAAGTGCACAAGCATATGCAAAAAGGATTCTTATAGATTCTAATCTTGCTATGAGAGCATAGGTTTCATCAAAATCTATTCCTTCTTGTTGGTTTTATCCTAGTGCCACAAGTCTAGCTTTATTTCTAGATACAACACCATTTTCATCTAATTTATTTTTAATGACCCATTTAGTACCTATTATGGTTTGGTTATTGGGAGGAGGGACAAGACTCCAAACATCATTTGTTTTGAATTGGTTTAGTTCTTCTTGCATAACCATAGTCCAACTTTCGTCTTGTATGGCTTCTTTGATATTTGTAGGTTCTATGGATGACACAAAGCAAAAGTAGTTACTTTGGTTTTGAACTTGAGTCCTTAAGGTCCTTTCATTTAGATTACCTATGACGGTATCTAGGGGATTATCTTTAGATTCTTTAATGTTTATTATTTCTTTGTTTAATGGTTCATTTTTCTTAATTTCTAAGTCTTTTTCTTAGTTTTCTATAATATCACATTCAAGCACATCATCATCTTCTAAAGGTAGTGACATAGGAGGAGGACTTTCATCAAATTTTACATTGAGAGATTCTTTGATTTTCATGGTTTCCTTATTTAGAATGATGTAGGCTTTACTATTAGGTGAATATCCAAGGAAGATACCTTTGGTGGATTTAGGGTCAAATTTTGTGAGATAATCTTTAGTGTTAAGAATAAAACACTTACTACCAAAAACCTTAAAATATTCCAAGGATGGCTTTTTACCTTTGAAAAGCTCATAAGGAGTTTTTTCAAGAAAGGGTCTAATGAGAATCCTATTTAAGATATAAGTAGAGGTGTCGACGACATTACACCAAATTTTTTGAGGAATTGATTGTTCATTAAACATTGTTCTACTCATTTCTTGTAAGGTCTAATTTTTATGTTCTACTACCCCATTTGATTGTGAGGTACGTGGAGCCGAAAAGTTATGAGTGATACCATTAGCATCACAAAATGCTTCAAATTGTACTTCATTATCAAATTCCCGACCATGATCCGTACAAATTGATATATTAGGGCAACCCTTTTGAACTTGAATCTTTTAACTTAAGATTTCAAAATAGTCAAAAGCTTCATTCTTATGTTTTAAAAATCTTGTCCATGTATATCTTGGTAGTCGTCGACGATGACCAAAGTGTAGAAGTTTCCTTCGTAACTTTGGATGGCCGATGGGCCAAACAAGTCCATGTGTAAAAGTTCTAGACATTTTGTGGTTGAAACCATATTTTTAGGTTTATGACTCGTGTGTACTTGTTTTCCAATGTTACAAGCATCACAAAAATGACTTTCAAATTTTAGTTTAGGCACATTTCTAACAAGCTCTTTAAATGATAGTGATTGTATAAGTCGCATATTGGCGTGACCCAATCTTCGATGCCATAAGGTGGAAGTATCATCTATTGAGGTTAGACAAAGACTATCTTTTGGAGAGTTTCCCATTTTCATTATGTAAAGACCATTTTTTCTAATTCCTCTTTCTATGGTAATGTCGTCTTTAATTATTTCGCTACTGGTTTCACTAAAGTACTTTGCATTTTTTATCGCATATTTGTCCTATACTAAGTAAGTTAAAACATAAGTTTTCTATGTGACTAACATCATGAATAGTGAGAGAGTTATGAGAGATTGTACCTTTTTCGACGATCTTACTTTTAGTGTTACCACTAAACACCATATTACCTCCGTCTATAGTCTTGTAAGATGAGAATAGATCTTTGTTGCCCGTCATGTGTCTTGAGCACCCGTTATCCTTGATCCATTCATCCGGCTCTAATTTGACTTTTAGACGTACCTAAATTCATAAAACAACTCAATCATTCGCTCCCCAATATCTTATGGGTCCGTTAGAGTTATGCATACTGTTTGGTTGACTCATGTATGGATATGGAGGACAAGGACCCCATAGGTTAAACATAGTAGGTTGGTATTGATACTCTTGTTGTGTTCCATAGTTCCAACCAACTTGATTATAGTTGCTTTTAGGATATAGAGTGTTGGATTTCATATGGAGCTGTTTAGGGTGTGTTTGAATTTTACCTTTTCCAAGCCCTTGTCCGAGTTTTAGGATTGGTGGTTGTTTGACATTCTTAGAAATGTTTACAACAGGCTTTCTAGTTATTAACATGGAGTTAGTTTTTTTTAAATGTTGGTTCCTAGATTTTTTGCATTTCTTGTATTTTCTGCAGAGGGCCGGATTGGTTCGTTTGAACTAGTCGGTTCTCTTGTAGAGGGAACCGGCGACGCCGGTTCTACAGAGGGCATTTTCATATTTTCAGGACTCAACTTTTTGGTTTTAGTATTGCTAGTAGAAGCTATAGCCTCTGTGTATCCTAATCCATGTTTATCTTTTGGTGGTTTTTGTATTTCAAGCATTTCTTGCAAAGACGAACTACTACTTTTAAAGCTAGATAGTTTTAAAGTTAGTGAGCTAATTTTAGATTGAAGGTAGACACATGATTCACATTGTAGGCTAATCTCTTTGTTTTTTTCTAGTTGTTCTACTTTTGTTTTAAGTTCACAAGCTTTCTTTTTTGTACTTCATTTTTTGCCTTTAGTTGTTTGTTTTTGTTGATAATCCTAAGACTAATTTTGCATAGTTTATCATACTCATTTTCCCATGATTCATTATCTAAAGATGAGCTACTATAGTAAGGAGTGTCGGATAATACCTCATTGTTGTCAAGTGCTGATAAGTGTAGAATACACATATCCATTTGTACCTAAAATAACCCAAATAAACCCAAAACAGACCAAAAATGGCAAAAATATGCTTGTATTTGTGTTTTGTATGTGCAGGTACGGATATATCAAAAATCACAAGAAAACAGTCAAAAACGGGCAAGCACGGACACGAGAATCAGAAGAGTACAAAAAGAAGCCAAAGAATCAAAGCCGAAGCCAGAAAAGTCATCCCTCAGTCAAAGTGGTCAAATCATGGTCAATAAAAGTCAACAAAGCCCAAAATATTCCACTTTGGTCCCTCAACTCTCACAAAAGTCCAAAAATGTCCCCTCCTCCCTTATTGGGCCCAGGAAAGCTTAATGGGCCTCTAAAAACCTAGGAAACCCTACCCGGATCCTAAAGCCCAAAACCCTAGCCCATTTCCTTTTCCATAAACCACAAGGACTGATCTTGCAATTTCTAAAAGTTATTTATAACTTGAAAAGAAGAAAAAAAGAACACAAGGGCCAAATTTGCAAATTCTCCAAAGTTATAACAGTTTTAACTGTCGAAAAAATGTTCCGAAACCCATTACTAATCTCACGTATCAAACCGAGCGTACCATCATTTACCCAACAGTCCAAATTCAAAGGTCTTTCCCCAATTGGAGGGACGAATAAGACAATTCAAGTGTAGTACAATGAAATGACGAGGTTAATTCATTCTTATCAAGGCATTCATTAGCTCAAGATCAAGCTCAAGTACACGTCAGCTATGGTAAAGCACACAAGAGATGTGGGATTTACACTACAAAGGAAGCACAAGCTGTCACATCAAGGAATGACAGCTTGGCAATCCTTGAGTGCACATAAATGATCTAACGGCTTACAAAAGCCCTCAAAAGATTGAAGAAATGATTGGCTGAGATTAAAAGATTGGAGAGCAAGGCTAGAGGGTCTGGAAGCTTCACCAAATGGCTATAAATAGGGTCTCAATCTTCACACACATACACGTAGCTTTTAGGATAGATTTTAGCTTAATTTCATTTTTAGCTTAATTTTACTTTAAATCTTGTAATCTCCTTTTAAATATTGTAATCAAGTTTTCTATTAATGAATTCAGTTGTTTTTAATCTCTTTTAAGCTCTCTTGTTTACTAAATAAGCTCTTATTTTACCTTAAACTGTTAAGCTAAATAGCCATAAGCTACTCATAAGCTCTTTCAGTCTATAAGCTGAAATAGAGCTTAATCAATTCAGAATTAATCCTTTCTAAACCTTTAAACAGTGTAACTTACATTTACCATGGAATTCATTGGATTTGAGCTTATGGAAGGGGGATCTAAAAGGGAAGGATCCCCAAGGACTTATACCCTAGCTTATTAATAAGCTAGGGAGCTTGTAGCTGCTCTTAATTGAGACCTTTTGTTTAGCTAAAGGTTCAAGTAAGTTTCTCTTTTCCTTTTTCTCTAATTTCAGTTTAAACTGCTTAGTTATAGCTTATATGCTTATTATTGCTTATTTGCTTATTCTCTTTGCTTATTAGAACTTATTTGTGCTTAGTTTAGCTTAATAATCTTAGATGTTCATCTGTTTTTGCTTTTGATAGTTTAGATTTTTGTTTTTCATAAATTTGTCATAAAACTCATAAAAAGCCAAAAATATTAGAATAGATTCTTAGATCTTGCAATATAGCTCAATTCAGTAGTGTAATTTTGCTTAAATTAGTTTTTAAAAGCTCCTAGTTATCTGGTTTCATAGCTTTGTTTGTTAGGTTTAAAAATTAGTAGCTTAATCAATTCTGTCAAGTGGTAAAGGGGTGTTTGGCATAAGCTTATTTGACTATCAAAAGTCAAAAGATTTTGTGCAAACCTTTTTAGACAGCTTTGAATTTAGTAAAAAATAATAGGAAATGAGTTTTTATAAGTTAGATTTGGAAATTTAGAAAATTAGAGCTTATATTAAGTGTGCCAGCACCAGGGGAATTATTCTTTGAATTTCACTTGTGTAAACTTTGATCTAAGCCCTCCAAGGCTTAGATCTTGCTTGCATTTTACTTGTACACTCTACTTGAGTGTTTCTAAGTGCAAGGATTTCCCTTAGGAAACCTGCACTTTTGATTTGCACTTGTGCAAAGTGCACCAGTACTAACAAAAAGTTAGTACTGCTGTCACTTTTAGTACTGTCACTTTTAGCTAGTTCTTAGTTAAGTAAAAATAGGATTTAGGCTCTTAAATTCAAGTAGGAGTTAGATTAGCTATAGCTTATTATAGATTAAGTCTTAAATAGCATTTTCTAGCTTATTTACCTAGTTTAATTTAGCTGTCAAATTCACAAAAATTCATAAAAGCCAAAAACAGTTAGCAATAGAATTTAGCTTTTAAATTTTAGATTCTAGCTTGAAGTAGTAGGTTTAATTGCTTAAATTAGTTGCTTATAAGTTGTTTGTTAAGTTTACAAATGCTCATTTGCTGTCTTTGCTTTTTGAGCATTTGAGCTTATTTTGGTTTTAGGCTTATTTTCTAGATTTCTGAGTTTGCTTGTTTCCTCCTCATTTTCAGTAGTCTAAAAGTACTTTAAGCTCTATTTTCTTTTCATTTTTAGGTTAAGCACATCATAAGCTCATTAGAACTTCTTTCCTTTTACATTTTGAACTAATTTTGAGTTTTTTATAGCTTATTTTCTAAAACCAAGGGTTAAGTGCCCACACTCGAACCCACGACCTCTCAGTTATAAGCCCAATGTGTTAACCATTTGCTTCAATAGCTCATCCAGTATTTCTTCCCCTCATTTAATACTAGTACACGTTTTAATTTCCCTTTTCTATAATAAGCCGTAGCATAATAAGCTCATTTGAGGGCTTATTCGTTAAGCAATTTGGTGTTTCTTATTTTTCTTGTGTTCCTGCTAGTGTTTAGGATTTTCCCTGATTTTTATAGATTTTTCCAGCTTTTATTTTATTTTTAATCAATTTTCGAAAGTTAAAATCTTATAAAATCAATAAAAAATAGAAAAAAGTTTCAGAAAAATACAAAAAATAGTTTTTAGTTTTATAAAAAATAGCTTTAGGTTTACATCCAGTAAAATCATTTTTACACTTTTTAGATCTTAAATTTCATTTTTGAGCTTTTATTTTAAATTTTAAAAATAGGATTTTAATAATAAAAATAGTTAAAAATAGTTTTCTTTGCTTTTATAATATTTTAGACTTTTCTAAGCTTAAAAATCATTTTTCCAAATTTTTAGTACTTAATTTGCTATTTTCTAGGATTTAATTAGATTAAAATAGTTTTTAATTCATATTAAATTCAAAAATAATCAAAAAAATGTTTTTCTTTTTCCTAAAATTTTCTTTTGTCCTATCTTAGGTTTAGAATTTTATTTTACATTTTTAGGGGTTAAAATTAGTTTACTTGCTTATTTGTCGCGTTTTAATTGTTTCCTGTATTAGTTTAATTGTTTAAGTGTTTTTAATTGTCCAATTTAATTGTTGCTTTAGATTATCAAATCATCTATTTGCTTATTCAAATCATAATCCGGACTTAAACGAGGATTCAATTTCACTAGTCGTTGGGGAATCGACCCGGGTGATCATATTTATCCGGAAATATACGTATTCTATATACGTACTATATATATATCTTTGTGAGTGGAATTGTCCAAGGGTTACTTGGGGATTTCCTTAATTTCTCTATAAGTATATTATTTTATATGTATGTAAAACTGCACACCAAGTTTTTGGCGCCGCTGCCGGGGACTAGTGTTTAAGATTCCTACGTTTTGTGTTTGTTGATTTGGTTTGAAGATCCTTTCACCCTCGAAAGTTTCATTCTTGTTTTATAATTCAAAAATCCAAAAAAATCATAAAATAAAAAAGTAAAGATATTTTCCTTTTCTTTTTAGTATAAGTAAAAGATAAAAAATCAAAAAAATCAAAAAAAAAATATATATATATATATATAAATCTTTCTTTTTAATTAAAGAGATAAAAAAGTTACCAATTGGTAAAAATACCAAAATATAATATTCTCAACGGAGGTATTATCATTTCAATTTCCGGTGAACTTGTTGGTTCCCAAATCGAACTAAAGATTTAACACTTGCCATTTGTGTCTCTACGAAGTACGGCTCACCTTGAAAAGCAATTTTCAAGAGCTACCGTGAAGTAGTTGATTATTTGGTTTAAGTCTCTTCCGTGTAACCGTTAAAATTCATTGTTAATTAATAAAATAAAATAAAATAAAATAAAATAAAATAATATATATGTTGTTTAAAGAATCGAAAAACTCAAAAATAATCTTCTTTTTCTTCTTAACCATTTAATTCTTCTTCTTAATCCTCTAAATTGTTTAATTCTTATGACGTCTCATCGTTCAAAATCCCTCTACGCTATCAAGGAATGCTCGATTTGTGGAAGATTGTACACTAAAGAATGTTGTTCGATAGGGAGTCTTGACGACAAGATTCTTGTTCCCGAACCAGACTCTTCTCCGTGTTGTGCAAGATGTGGAACCCCGGTTGATGGTCCGAGTTGTCGTGGATGTGCATTTTTACGAAAGAAATTCGATGAAGATTTGCTTGCGTATTGTGTTGAAAATGGAATTTTCCAAGACTTTCAAAGCTTTTGCTTTCCCTTTTTCTCTAGAGGTGAAGCCCGAGATTGGTTAGAAAAGGAACCTCCTAAGCTCAATTCTCAAATGGGGGACGCACATTGTTTCAAAATTATAACCATATTCTTAACACCATCCGAAACGACTTATCTCCGAAACAAATCACACCAATTTTTTCCAAGATAACCAAACGAAACTTTCAATGAAGCATGGGAACGTTTTAAAGGACCTTGTCAATGTCCTCACATGGTTTCTCGGAACTACACCTAACTTGATACTTTTTACAATTCCTTGAATTCCAACGATCAAGATGCCTTAGATTCCGCCGCGGGTGGCAATTTTCTAGATAAGATGCCTCGTGATGGTTTAGCCATAATCGAAAGTAAATCAAAAGTGCGTTACTCAAGAAGTCGTCCAAATGATTCAAGAGCAATTACGAATGCTCCATCTTCTACTTCTTCACCTTCCGATAATTCTTTCGAGATTCAACAAATGGCCGCCTTACTTGAAGACAAAATGAATATTCGAATGAGCCGTTTAGAGAAAGCGATTAGTGAAAAGAATGCTAGACTATGCTACCATCAAAGCAGATTGAGGAAGTTTGTGTCACATGTGGTTCAAACCATAATTTCAATAATTGTCCGTTAACTAGGAACGATTTTCCCGTTTTTCAAGATAATATTCAACAATTTCAACAAACGCAAGCCCGTTGGCAATTTTGTGAAAAGGTTCCTCCTATTTGCAAACCAAATGAGACCACCGGGTTTCAATCAACCAAATGTTCAAAGCAACCAAGGAAACCAAAACCGTTACCAAGGAACCAATTCTAATTTCAACCAAAACCGTGGAGGAAATTTTAACCAAAACCGTCAAAACAACCAAAATCAAGTTTACCAAGCCCCACCATACCAACCACCAACAAATCAACCTTTGATTAATCAAGCTTTACCTCCCGTTTCACAAGTTCAAGGAGGTCTCTAAACGGATTTTGAAAGTTATGCCTAAAAGCACAATGATCCGAACATATAACTTACAAAATGAATGATAATTTTCAAAGAAACCAAAATGATTTTCAAAGTGTTTACACTGATTCTTAAAAAGAAACAAGATGATTTTCAGGTAAATGATGCCTCAGTTTAATGCAAAAGCTATCACACCAACCAACCTTCAAGTTCAAGTACTTTACCAAGCAATACCATTCCAAATCCTAGGAACGAAGCCAAGGCAATTACAACTCGTAGTGGTGTTTCATACGATGGACCTCCGATTCCACCGCCGGTGGTGGAAAAGGAAAGTGAGGTGACAAAGGATACGGAGCTACCAAGCACCGAAGACATCCAACCTCCTCCATTGGTCCAAGAACAAACCAAAGACAAAGAACCAATCGAAGAGCCTTCTTTCGTTGCTAACAAAGCCAAACCTAATTTGCCTTACCCGTCAAGACTCAACAAACAAAAGATTCGTGAAAAAGATGACATTCTTTCTTCAAAGTTTATGGAAATCTTTCGAAACCTTCATTTTGAGATTAGTTTTGCGGATGCTCTCATTCATATGCCAAAGTTTGCGTCGATGTTTAAAAAGATGTTAAATAACAAAGACAAGTTAATTGAGTTAACCAAAACGCCGTTGAATGAAAATTGTAGTGCGGTTGTCCTAAAAAAGCTTCCAGAAAAGCTAGGTGACCCCGGTCGATTTCTCATTCCATGTGATTTTTCGGAGTTCGATAGTTACTTAGCCCTTGCCGATTTAGGTGCTAGTATCAATCTCATGCCTTTATCCATTTGGAAAAAGCTTCAACTCCCGGGCCTAACTGAAACAAAAATGGTGTTAGAATTAGCCGACCGTACAATTTCCAAACCAACCGGTGTTGCTGAAAATGTTTTTGTCAAAGTAGGGAAGTTTTACTTTCCCGCCGACTTTGTTGTTCTTGATTTTATAGCCGATCCTCGAGTACCATTAATACTCGGGCGACCTTTTCTTAGGACGGCTCATGCTTTAATCGATGTTTACGAAGGAGAGATTACTCTTAGGAATGATGATCAATCGTTAACCCTTAAATGTGGTGATGCACCTTCCATTTCATACAACAATCTCGAATCATTGAAGAAGGTTGATCTAATTGATGCTGCTTGTGAAATTTATTCACAAGAAGTACTTGGATTTTCCGATTCCGTTGCTTACAACAATCCTTCTCCGTACTACGATCCGATTGTTTCCACTTCATCTCCGACATTAACTCCTTTTGATGAAAGCGATTTTCTACTCTTTGAGGAAGCCGATGCTTTTATAGCAATCGATGATGAACCAGTGGTATGTGCTTAATTACACATACCATTTTCCATTTAAAACGGACTTAAATGACTAAAAACATACCAAAAATACATTGTATTTGTATGTTTGCATTTGTATTGTGCAGGAACGGATATTCAAGAAAAGAACAAAAAGAAAGCCAAAAGCAAACAAATCCGAGCACGGAATGGAAAGGACAAAGTCAAAAGTCAAGCCAAGTGAAGAAAATACAACTTGAAGGGCTAAAACTGCCAAACCTCAAGATGTATTACAAAAGATAAAAAGGCAAGGGTCAAAATTGCACATCGGGTAGAGATTGCATTCAAGTTATACAACTTGAGGGGACCAAAGCTGCCTACTCCCCCAAAAAGTCTTCTTTCCCGCCCCAAAACCCAGTTACAACTTGTATGTCGCCCCATACTTCTTCCCTGCAAAACCACTTCTCTCCCTAGCCAAAATCATTTCATCCACCCTACTATCCCCCCCCAGTTGTATAAATGCCATGTTGGCAATCCCTCTCCATTCCCAAAAGCATTTCGATGGCTGAGATTGTCTCCAAAGAAGCTCAAAAGAAATCAAAGGCTGGGATTTGCTTTAGATTCCCCTCACACAACAAGCACACTTCGTTTTTGCTCTCCAAAAGAAGCACAAGCTGCAAGTCCAAGACTTCGGCTATAAATAAGAGCCTTTTGTAAGCCTTTGAGGCAACTAGTTTTTAATTTTTAATATAACTTAGCTTATTTTTAGTTATTTACAGCTTTTGCTTTCAGCTTTGTAACATTTCCAAGTTTTAATGCAAATTTAAGTTTTTAAGTCAATTTACAATACCAGTGTTAAGTTTCTTAATCATATTGTTTTGTGTTCAAAAAGCTCTTACCACAGCTTACTTATAAGCTGTTTTCATTAAGTAAGATAAAAAAGTTAAGTAGTTAAGAGAAAATCACAAATATCACTCTCAAATATACCACAGCTTATGTTATGGATGATAAGCCAGTTCTGGATGGGCTTATGGACTCTCACTAGCTTGTTTTTATACAAGCTCGAGAGCTTGTCGATCATTGGTTTTGTAACCCTGATTTTTGAGCAAGAGGTGTTGTAAGTTTTTTCTTTTTTTATTGTTTTCTTATACCTGCAGAACTGTTTTTTTGCTTATTTGCTAGTTGAAAAGTGTTTTGTATTACTTTCTTACTTAGTACTGTTAGTTTATTTGTTAAAACTGCTAGTTATAAGTTAACACTGCTAGGCCATTTCAGCTTATTTAAGTGCTTATTCTTGATTGAAAGTTGCTTATAAGTGTTTTAATTTATTACTTGATAATCTGTTTTTAATTAATATAAAAAGAAAAATGATTCTTGAAAACTTTCAAGAGTATTTTTCACTTAGCAGAACCAACCTTAGGTTAGTACTGCTAGTTTCACTTTTGGAACAACACTAACTTAAAGCTACCAGTACTAACTCCAAGTTAGTACTGCTAGTTCATTTTCTTGGATTTCAAAGGTAGCAGTACTAACTCAACACTAGCAGTACTAACTCCAAGTTAGTACTGTCAGTTAAAACTGTTAGTACTGGTATTCATTTTAACATATCAGCTTATTATTTATACTTATTTAAGATTGGTTTAGCTTTTTAGAGTAGATTAAGCCCATTTTAGTTTACTGTCTTCAGTAGAACTTATTTGCCTTTTTAAAATAATTTCAAGAGTTTATCAATTTTAGTTTTTTAGCTTATTTGTCATTTTGGTTTATTCTAGTTGCTTATTCCTATTACTAAGTGCTTAGTAAGGGTAGGGGAACTTCTGTTTTAGCTTGTTTGCTTATTTATTGTTTCTTTGTGTTTTGTTAGCCTAGCAGTACTAACCTTAAGCTAACAGTACTAACTTAAAGCTAGCAGTACTAACTCCAAGTTAGTACTGGTAGTTAATACTGTTAGTACTGTTGTGTTTATCTTGTTTAATTTAGCTTAATTGTTTTTTATATTTGCTTATTTTGAGCTTATTTGAGCCTTAGTGTAAAAGTTTTAAGTGTTTTTGCCTTTTCTAGTTTTGATTCTTGTTCCAGCTTATTTTCTTTGCTTATTTTTATATGCAATTGCCTATTCAGTGTTAGTGCCCAATCACAATCATCCCTTGTTACATTCAAACACCAATCATCAATCGTCTTGCGATTTTTCCATTCAAGCCTCGTTGGGACATAACGACCCGGGAACACTCTATACTGCTTCCGGTTTTCTTGCACTCGCGAATTCTGATCCTTGTTGTATTTATATCATATATAGATAAGTTTTAAGGAGTAAGTTTTGGCGGGTCAAATTTTGGCGCCGCTGCCGGGGAGGCTTTGAAACGAATTTCGTTACATTTGAAAATTTGTGTTTGATTCTGTGAATATTTTTCTTCTATAAAAATATAAAAAGTACAAAAATATTTTTCATTTTCTTTTATTAGTATAATTATCATATAAAAACAAACCAAAAAACCAAAAATATAAAAACATTTTCTATAAAAAGAAATAAAATTCACAAATTGGTAAAAATACCAAAATATAATATTCTCAATTGAGGTATTATCATAATAACTTCCGGTGAACTTATTGGTTCCCAACTCGAACAAAAGATTTAAAACTTACCATTTGTGTCTCTTACGATATACGGCTCACCTTGAAAAGTTAAACAAGCTATAAAGTGGGTATAAGGAGGGTTGTTCCTAGGAACTACGACCCGAAAGGAGAAATAAGCTTCGCGCTATTCCTACTCCTCCGCTCACCTGTGCGTTTATCGTTTTAAGAGCTACCGTGAAGTAAGTAGATTATTTGGGTTCAAGTTGTCTAGTTTTAAGGCCTGTCCAGTTAAAATAGATTGTGAATACAAAACTAAAAAAAAACCAAAATAACTCTTCTTGTATTTCTATTTTAGTGGCATTCGCACTCGTTCCCTAAAGCTCGTCGTCTACGACAACAACAACAACAACAAGTTCCTCCGAATCTTGTTGAAACTCCCAAAGACACGATGGCTGATAATCGAACTATGGCAGAATTGCTCCAGGCTCCCACCGAGGGATACGAGGACGCAATTGTTGTTCCTGAAATCGAAGCAGCCAATTTTGAGATCAAGCATGGGTTGCTAACTCTTGTCCAGAACAAGCAGTTCTTCGGACATGACAAAGAGGACCCACATGCCCACATCCGTTACTTCAATAAAATCACCTCTACTTTGAGATATCCTAATGTCCCGACCACATCAATTAAGTTGATGCTTTTTCCTTTCTCTCTCGAGGGGGCAGCCCGGATATGGCTTGAGAAAGAACCCCCTCGATCAATTCAGACATGGGATGACCTCGTTGCTAAATTCATAAATCAGTTTTTCCCACCTTCTAAAACGACAAATCTTCGAAACGAGATTACCAATTTCAAACAAAGATTTGAATGAGTCGTTGATGGAGGCTTGGGATCTGATTCAAAGATCTTCTCCGCGCATTGTCCACACAATGATTCTCGTAGCTTCACCAACTTGATAACATTTTACAATGCCCTAAAATGTAATGATCAAGACTCTTGAAACTCCGCCGCAGGTGGTAACAGATTTTGGAGCAAAAGGCCCGCTTGATTGCTCAAGCAATCATCGCAGCAAGCCAAAGTTCGTAACTCCCGAAGCAAAGCTATTGTTGCTAAAGTGAGTCACAGCGCTTCCACCCTTCGGAGATATCCCCGATGTTGCTGAATTGAAAGATAAGGTTAGAGCTCTACTTCTTCGAACATCTCGATAAGAAAAACCAAACTCCAGCTCCCGCTCCTGTAAAAGCAGTCGAGCAAAGTTGTGTAACTTGCGGGGGTGGTCATTCTTACCAAAATTGTCCAGCCACCAATGGCAACATTTATCGTGACAATATCCAAGAATACGTCTCGCAAGCTGCCGCAGCAAATTTCAACCAAGGAAATTCCGGTTACCGTCCGCCACCGATGGCAAACCAAATCAGACCACCCGGTTTTCCTCCCATGCAACACAACAGCCAAGCCAACAATCAGAATCGTTGGAACCAAAACCAAAACCGTGGGAATGGCTATAACCAGGGTCAAATCCAACGACCCCAGGTTCAACAACATGCCCCAATGTATCAACCCCCGGTTAATCAACACCCAGCTTACCAAGCTCCAGCTCATCAAGCTTCGGGTGTGTCAAAAACTGATTTTGAAAGCTATGTCAATGCTAATGATGCGGTTATGCAAAACATGCAAAACCAAATGACCAACATAACCGACTTGCTCACCAAAATCGTGAATTCCAACCAAGCTTCTACTTCAAATTCGGGTTCTCTTCCTAGCAACACCATTGCTAACCCGAAGGGTGAATTGAAAGCAATCACCACCAGAAGCGGTGTTTCATATGATGGACCTCAAATTCCACCTCCGGTGGTGGAAGTTGAAACCGAGGTAACAAAGGACACGGTGCTTGCTAACAAAAGTACCAAAGACGTCCAACCTCCGATAGTCCAAGTTGATGAACCAGTTGTCATGCCTAGAGCCAAAACGACTTTACCGTATCCATCTAGGGTAACCAAGGAAAAAGTCCGCGAAAAGGACGACCTTTTAGCTTTGAAATTCATGGAAATTTTTCGGAATCTCCACTTCGAGCTAAGCTTCGCGGATGCTCTCCTGCACATGCCTAAGTTTGCACCGATGTTCAGAAAGCTTTTGAATAACAAAGACAAGATCGACTTTATTGATATAGCTTGTGAGGAATATTCTCAAGAGATTTTAGGTTTCTCAGAATTATCAGCAAATGGAAATTC
>BQNB010090498.1:0-27129 GCA_026074375.1 Tanacetum coccineum | reverse complement strand
TTTCTTTGAAGAGTTGAGGTTCCATGCTAGTATATGCGTGGAAGTCCTTTCTTGCATACATACCATCTAAACTTGAAGGCTTTATTAGCACGGAGCTGAAAATTTTCTCAAATTGTGTCTTGAGCACTCTAAAGGCATTCTGGCAGTTGGACTCAAGAATAGTTTCTTTGGTAAGTTGTTGTTCCAGTGTATCCATGTTCTGAGAGAACGTTCTTGTGAATGTGTCAACATCTTCACCAAAAATATGACTAAATGCACGTTCAAATTCACTTTTAGTGATGCCTTGTTCAAGTATCCGTGTGAAATTTGATTTAAGTGCACTAAGACCGTTTAGGCAACCACCTTTCAAGATCTTTGCTTGTTTTAGCATTTGTTGCATGTCTTGTTCATCTGAATACGAACACGAAGATAAAGTATCTTTCGTTTCCATTTTACCGTGAATTGTGAAGTGAAAATGATTTGTAGGATCTTAAGCAGGTAAAGTGATTGTTGTTTTTGTGGAAAACTATTTTACGAGATTTTACAAGTCTTGACTAAACCGAGAAAATACAAGAGTATTTCGCAGGATTTTACTAAATCAAGAAAAACCGTAAAAATAAAATTATTGTTGGTGAAATCGTTGTTGTTGTTGAAGAACTTGAACTTTTGTTAACGATTTGTGAGCTATTACGATGAACGGTGCAATTACGTTTCACTTTGGAGACTAACAGGCTGAATTAGAACAATTAAGGACTAACGGTGTAAGCCTAAGTTAACAAAAAAAGGTTTTAAAACAAACAAAGGACGAACTTTGAAAACCACCTTAAGTTTAGGGACTGCATGTGTACATTTCCAATTTTGGTTTAATAATTAAAATTTTTCCCACCATTTTTCCTTTCTTGTTCGTTTGAAACTTATAACAAAATAACGAATGTAAATTTAATCCCGCGGAGTTGTACGGTTATCGTCGGTGAAAACCGAATATATCACGTTGATCGAAACGACGACACGAACACGATGATATAATTCTCAAGTCCCGTCGTTTACCGTCACTCAAAACCAAAAAACCGAAAATTAGTTAAAACGTGTAAGTTTTTGTCCGTGGTTGATGTAGTTCGGTTCCTAAAGGATTTTTGACTAGTTCGGTACTCTACAAACTTGACTAGATCGGTTGTTTTCAACTAGCTCGTTCGGCTAAAAAAAACTCGTTCGGCTCTTAAGTTTTTCCGTCGTTCGACTCTCAAGTGGTATCGCTAGTTCGGCTCTACCTTGAAGAAACTGGTTCGGTCCTTGATGAAATCACTCGATCGGTTGTCAAATGACTTTACTCGTTCGGCTCCAAGAAAATACACTCGTTCGGTGCACACTAGTCGAGAACTCGTTCGGCTCTACAAAAGTTCACTCGTTCGGTGGTCTTTGAAATGTTACTCGTTCGGTCCGTTTTGTTTTTCTACTCGTTCGGTTCTTTTAATATGACACTCGATCGGCTCTTAAGAAATACACTCGTTCAAACAGTGTACAATAAAAAACAGCCACAAAAAGATCTAAAAAGCTATAAACTAAGCTTAAATGATCAATATAAAGAAGACACTGTTTTGAAACACTGTTTTGAAAAACATCAATAAAGAATACACGAAAAATATAGTTTTGGCACAATAGTTGACAAAGAGTAAAAAACTGAATTAGCCGAGTGAAAAAAGAAAGAAAAAAATACTTAAGCCATAATAAGCCGAATCCAATAAGCTTAAATGATCACAACGAAAAAACTAAACCCACCCGTGGCGAGTGATACCAAATGTTGGAACCCAAAGTCACTTTCACTTCATTATTGAAACAAGAAAAATAAGATGAGAAGATATGAAGAATTTAAAGAGAAGTTAGAGAGAGAAAAACAAGAGTTGGTTAATTCATACAAGTGAAAAATAACAAATGAGAATCAACACCATTTTCCATAGAGGAAAATGGTATATATACCCTACACAACTACATGGGGCGTGTGGGCTTTTACTTGGGCCGGGCTCGGGATTGACTTGGGCTTTCGCCCGATACACGTGACCGATTAGATTACAAATAAGAGCCCGTTTACCCGTCTAGCCTATTACAACGTATATTAATTTAGTAACCGAGACCTAATATAATTATGAACGAACTTCCATTGTTCGACTCAATATTTTGAGGCTAACATTGTAGTCTTCGCGCAACCGAATACGCGTTCTATCGAGGTTTCTTTACTTTAATCGTTCATATATCAAACCGTGTGTATTTTTACAATGAGTATCAGCTGATACCTATAGGTATCAGCCATGTTTATGAAATGTTTGGTTTGTTTATCTTGATTGCTTAATTTATCGTTGATTGTTGTTTATGTTTATCAATTTATATTTGTTTACGTGCTTAAGTATGCGACCTATCATTCAACTGGGTCTAGTCCTACATATTTAATGTGATGCAACTTCGGTGTTGTTTGGACGTAGGCTAAGAGTCTGGGATAGCTCTCCATATTGCAATTTATATATCTAGAATCAGAGGATCACAAATATTGACCTATCCTTGCCTTTAGTTTAGTGAGCTTAGTTGAGCCATAAGGTGACATTGGTATCAACGAGGACGTTCTTATTCCATTGATAAGGACTTGGACAGTGGATTACTAGTATATAAATCGCCGTTAAGCAGTAAGTGGGTAAAGTCTCGATGAGCTAGGGTTTAGTAAGAGCACCATTACGTAGATCCTAAAATAGATTATAATCAACATAAGGATGCTTTATGCCGATGCGTCTAGTTGTGACAGAATTAGCGTGTCTAGATCTTAGGAGAAGTACCGCCTAAGTCTAGGAATGATATGTCTCTTCGAGTTAAGACAATCATTGCACTAAATAAACAAACCTGCGTTTTATCGGATTATTCATGGTTGATACATTTTCCTTACATTAGTTCTCGACCACTTCTCTATCATTTGTTTGTCTTCGTGTGTATGTTTATTGCTTTACTTGTCATCAAAACCTTAGGTTAGATACCCAAACTCGTGCCAGTCTCTCAAGCTGAAACCTCCCTTATCATTAGTTTAGGTTTAACTTAGGTTTAACATAGAATAGAGTTAATTTGTACTAACATATAGATAACTAAAATATTGATAGAATTAGGATTTAATGCTCTCGCTCTCAGTGATCGACACCCTACTTACCAACGAAACTACAATTGATCGGGTACACTGCTGGTTAAAGTGTTGTTTTTAGGTTAAGTCGACAAAATATAAATAGTAAAACTTGATACATAAATAACATCTACACAATGACACATCAAGTTTTTGGCGCCGTTGCCAGGGAGTGAAGTTGTTTAATTCTTGTTTTTATTAGTGTTTTAGTTTAGATATAGTTTAGTTTAGATTGATTTGCATATTTGTGTGTTTGTTTGTGTGTTTAATTTCTACATTGTATATTTTTGCATATTGTGTGTTTGTGTGTTTTCTATATTATTCAAAGTACGTTGTAAATTTTTTTCAAACCAATACGGCGTATTCAATTTATTGGGTATGGCATATAATTTTTTTAAACCAATACAGTGTATTCGACTCTATCATCAATACGGTGTATTCAGTTTACTGAATATGGCGTATTAAGCTATTTGACGATTTTCTTTCCTAGAAAATTTATTACATGTTCAAATGGACGACTCCAACATTACTATAGAGTAGTATATCAGGCTTGAAGAAGAAAGAGCTCATAAACGTGGGAAAGTGTTTAACTGGGAAACTGCTATGTATGGTAAGATCTTGTATAATGAAGACGTTCATGACCTCAGATCTATTGAAACTTAATTCCCAGCTATAGTCTTTAATGACATGTTAACATCTGAAGCACCACTCTCGTATGAGCCTACGGTAAGTTCTCTTAACGATGAAATTGACTTTAGAATATCGTTTGACGAATTCGACGATGAAGATTACACAGTAGTTTTTGACAAAAACTCGTTTTCTTATAAAAAAATTTCTACCAATGATTTGAAAACAGATTCGAAAAATGATAATGAAAAAGTCATGCCTTTGTTTCCATCACCCGAGCCTACGGTCAGTTGTATTGATGATTTAGACTTCTTTAAAGATTTTGAGAACGAATTTCCAACCATGGTTTACAATGATGCTCAAACATCTAAATTAGATTTATTAACTGAAACAATTTTAAGCCCTCAACATATCGATGAAGTTGATGATAAAACATCATTTTCCGAATGTGATGAAGAGGAATAAAACATTTTAAAATTTAATGATCTATTTCCTTTTAACGTAATTTATCCCAATGATTCAAAATCGGATAAGAACAATGATGATGATAAAGTCGATATTGAACACTCTTCGGGGGAATTATCTATCAAACCGTTACCTGATTGTAATAAATACCGATGTTGGTGCCTATGCACAAGGGTCAAATAAGCTTTTAAAAATAAGTCATGATTCATCTAATAAATTTTTCAAAACTGAAACTTTTATCAAGGATTTAAATGTTGATATCATGACTTGGAATCATCTTAACAAAGAGATGTCATTCATTTTCCTAATCAAGAATTTGTATGTGCCATTTGGCATCCCGTTCGACCCCAAATTGTTTTATAAGGATGGGATTAAATTGGGGCAAGTCTAACTTAAAGACTTTTCTGTAAACAAAAGTGCTTGTCGGGAGACAACCCGAAATGTATTTTCAATTTTTATCGAGTCTGTCTTACCAGATTGTCTATACGGCGTATCCAAACCCCATGGATACGGCGTATTGACTATCTGGACGTTATCCACTCTTTATTTTCAGCACAGTCTATACGGCGTATTCATTAAATGAATATGGCGTATACAAGTATCAATACGACGTATCTTGGGGAATGGATATGATGTATCGACTTCTTGTACACTTTTAGGTTATTATTTCGAGTCTAACCAATGAATACATGGAGATAGAATTACATTTGTTTTCTGAGAATTTATACAGGACCTCGTGAAAGAAAAATCAACGAATATTGGTGGAGAATTCTCAAATCTATAAATCTTGAAGTGTTGGAGTCTTGAAACTTCAAGGCGGCTGTTCAACACACAATCTTGCTCATAAACGCAACTTGGAGAATCTACCGAGAAAATATCAGGGGAGTTTCTCATTCTAATTCTTTTTATATTCCCATATTTAATATTTTATATATACAACGAGGACGTTGTATAATTCAAGTGGGGGTGGAATTAGAATGTTTACTTGTCCTAATTTTCACACTAAAATGCTTAAATTTATTTTTTTTCAAGCATATTTTTGTGAAATTACTTGATACATAGCCCGCACACAATATCCCTTGTTAGATATTATGAGAATTTAGCCTTTCTGTTTCCAAATGCTTACCTAAATTCCACAAAATATGAGTGTGCCGGTGATGTTACAGACTTTAAAACTTGGCTTGGTATATCTATTCGAGACCGCAATGATAGGTACTATGGATTTAGATAGAGTAACTTGTTTAAATTGGTAAATTTTAGGATTACACCCAAATCGCCTATATATGTTGCTTATTAACTAACTACACCGGTTAGTTAACCTCCTGTTTAAACCCTTTGTTACTCTCATTTTTAGAGTAAGATACCCCTAGAACAACCCGTAGAGCCAATCCTTTAGGAATTTACACCAATTATTTGTTTTGTTACACCCTTACACCTTAACCTACCTTGTTAGATTAAGTTTAATTTACAGTTGCTAGTTGCTTAAAGTGTAAAGTTTGTATTTCCCGAGTCTTGTGCCATTTTCTATCTTTGGTGCGGTCGGAAATTTGCACATTGCAAATAGGAATGTATATTAGTAGTCAAAGCTCATGTGATTTTACTACCGTCACAATTATTGGTGAGTCTGAAGAACAAAGAATTACCGAAGGAATTATCCGGAATTATTATGATCGTGAAGATGGTGAAACTACACCGAGATTTGAAGAAAAGTTAGCAAAAAAAAAGAAAAATTCAGAAAAATTACAACAAAAAAGAGAGAGAAAGTTTAGAGATAATCGTTTTGCAACTACCGAAGGAATTACACGAAGGATCGATTATTCGTTGATACGTTTAAAAAATCAACGATGTAGAGTATTGTACAAAGTGGAAGATATCGCCACTTACCTTGTAAAGTATGTAAAGTTTTAGGATGATTGGGAAGTTGACTGTTACGGGAACGCCAACTTAGGTTGTTGTTTTTGATCTATGATCAAGACATTGTAAATAGTTGTGTCTTTATCATGGTAACGGTCGGGAAAATAAATGTCTAGCAACTTGTATCTTAAGTCTTAATCTATTTGTTTCTTGTTTTTTATTTAACAACAATTTACTTCCCTCTCACCTAATAATTAGCCGCTGGTTTTACGCGAATGAGGATGTGATCGAGCGTGCATGTCTATTCTGTCATTATGGCCATGTATGCATGTCTCAGCTGCCTTGTTGGTTTATTACTATTGGTGAAAGTTAGAAGGTTCATACCCTATATTACTCTACTAGTCTTAATCTTTAGCTTTTTCGAGGTGAGAACGAGCAGTCACATTTGTCTATCCCGGCGTTCCAGGTGTGTATGTGTGGTCTTTATCGCCCTCCTGGAATATTGGTATCGATGAAAGATTGGTTAAAGTAATCAACCGTAAGCCTTCCATACAAAAACCTATATTTACCTTTATAAACTTGTTACTCCTTAGCTTTAGCGGTAGAGATGTGTATCCTTGCCAAGCTTATGATAGAATACTCATCACGACCGAGCAATTGAGCTAATTAGTTACATGTTACCACATAGATTAGTTGAGTGATTTGAGTGTTTTCATCTTCCTATTTCGTGAGGTGTTTGGTTGTGTACTTGTAATAGATCGAATGAGTGCTTTAAAGGAAAATATCCTTAGGGATACATTTTTTATAGACTTCTAAAGGCTACTTGTGGACAAGTAGGACTCAAGTGGGGGGATATTTGATGACATCAAATAGTATCTAATTTATAGCATCATTTATCCCATGTTATTTACCCATTTTGTATAATTATTGCAAAGAATTGTTAATTAATCGTTTGTATTTGAGAATTGCAGTAATTATGGAGTACTTGATGAAGTTATGCTAAAAGTCATGCATTTTGGAGCATAAATGAAGAATTCAAGAAAGTCTACTATTCTGACAGCCAATACGCTGTATTATTCTAGACCTATACGACGTATCCAAGACATTGACGAATCAAAAGACCATTGCCTGACTTTGAAGAACATGTTGTATCCACATCAACAATACGCCGTATATAATACTTTGGTCAACAAAGAAGAACAAGTTGGTTTTACCCAATACGTCGTATCCATCAAGAAGATACGGCGTATCCGTGCCTACACTTCGTAAGAAACCACGAAGACATAAAGATCAATACGCCGTATCCAGGACACACCTATACGTCGTATTCAAGATATAGAAGGTACATATTCTAGAAGATATCAAACGTGGTCCTTACTCCAAGAAATCCCCAATACGCCGTATCCTACATCGCTCGATACGGCGATCGACCTATTTCCAGACCCTATATATAGACGACCTAAAACTCAATTTTAGGCATGCAAGTGAATCCCTAAACCACCAAGTTGACCAAGAGACAATCAGAAGAGCCTAGAAGGTCAAAAAAGAGCCTCATGATCATAGGAAAACTCTTGTAATCTTCGCGCAACCGAATACGCATTCGATCAAGGTTTATTTACTTTAATTGTTCATATATCAAACCGTGTGTATTTTTACAATGAGTATCGGCTGATACCTTTAGGTATCAGCCATGTTTATGAAGATCTAATGTTTGGTTTGTTTATCTTGATTGCTTAATTTATCGTTGATTGTTTTTTATGTTTTTCATTTATATGAGTTTACGTGTTATGTATGTGACCTATCATTCAATGGGTCTGTCCTTCATATTTAATGCTCTACTACTTCGTGTTGTTTGGGGCTAGGCTAAATGTTAGGGATAATCTAACATATCGCAAGTTATATATCTAGAATTTCATGGATCACAAATATTTGACTTCTTGTTTTAGTTTAGTGAGCTTAGTTGAGCTATTAGGTAACTGGGTGTATCAACGAGTTCGTTTTATTCCATTGGTAAGGACTTAGAGTTAGAATACTAGTATATAAAGCGTCGTTAAGCAGTAAGTGGGTAAAGTCTCGAATGAGTAGGGTTTTAGTTAAGAGAACTATTACTTAGAATCCTAAGATAGTTATAATAACATCAAGGATGCTTTATGTGGATGGTCTTATTGTGTCAGAATTTTTGTCGTCTAGGTCTTAGGAAGAAGTACTGCCTAAGTCTATGAATGATATGCCCTTCGAGATAAGATAATCATTGCACTAAATAAACAAACCTGCGTTTATCGGATTATTCATGGTTGATACGTTTTCCTTACATTAGTTTCGACGATTCTTATCAGTAGTTTGTTCTTCTTGTGTTCGTGTTTATGCTTTATTGTCATACAAAACTTAGGTATAGATTCACAAACTGTGCCCAGTCTATTGCTGAAAACTCCCCTTATCATTCAGTTTAGGTGTAAAACATTAGAATATTATTTAATCCTTGTTAACTAACATAGATAACTAAAATACTATTAGACTTAAGAGTTATCGCTCTCGCTCTATGTGATCGGACACCTTAATTACCAAACGAAAACTACAATTGACGTACACTGCCGTTTAAGTGTTGTTTTTAGGTTAAGTCGGCATAAATATAACTAGTTAAAATTTCGATACATAAATACACCTACCAACGTCACCTTCATTTTCCAAATGCTTTCAAAAAATATAGAAATACCTGGGTAGGAATGATTAAGTACTATTTATTGGGCATAAATGCCACGATTTTGGAGGTTAACGACCCGAAAAATGTGTTATAAAATGACACCTCATCAAATACCCCTACACTTAAGATTTGCTTGTCCTCAAGCAAATGGGCTTTTCTACCTAGACAATAACAATATTTGGGGTCATTTCACCTACTCTTTAAAAGTATTCTACATCACAACCTCCGAGACCTCGTAATTAAAAGCATGGAAAATATATACTAGCACCTCACATAAGTGTTTGTGATTCTCTCTTTCACTCGGGTGTATAATAAATTAGAACATAAGGGGGAAACGGAAAATCAACATCAATTACTATCATGCATATATTATCACCATAGGTGGTAAAAGAGATCAAACCCTCCACACTAGGCGAAGGGCATTATTCATTACTATCTAAGAGATCTTTTAAAAGGGTTGTGGGTGTAGGTGTAAGATAACATACAATGGAAACAGAAACGGATAGGATATATTTGGGTGGCTTTGGGTGAATATGGAGTGGAAGGGTTAGCTAATTATTTTCATAAATACACGCTGGTTTGGTTGCTAAGCCAAGACTCGGATGAAGATATACAAACTCTACACAACTCTACATCAATCTCTTTCTTTTTCTTTTCTCATTTTTTTAAATAACATAATACATCACATAGGGTTTACAACACGTTCCCCTATACTTGAGCTTTTACATGCTCGATATTTACAATCTAACTAATGACCCGATTTGTGGTAGATCAAAATAAAATAGAGATCATTTGACAAACATATGGGGGTATTGACTTAACTTTTTTCTCCATTCTTCCGCGAAATAAATACTACCATGAATCCCAATCGTCCCAAAACTGTATTTACAAGGATAAAGACTTAGCAACCGTGTACTCAATAATTAACTTGGGTTAAAACACAATAATGTACTAAAAGCGAGTACATATAAGGTAGGCTAAGGCTTTTTGGGTGTAACAATTGGTTTAAGGGTGACAATGCTCTTTATTAATGATCCGGATTAACCAGAAAATTACGAGAACCATAAAAAAAGATAGGCTCAGATGGTTGTACTAGGGGTATCCTGCACTAAAGGTGAGTGCATGGCAAGGGTGTGGGATAGTTATGTGATCGAGGTGACCATCATAATAGTTACAGGTTTAAAACATGGGTTAATCCTAATGCCTCTTATAAAGCAAATCCTAATACTCACTATGCGGTCTCGGGATGTATTACAAAAACAAGTTCTAGAATTTAACATGCTATCGGTACACTCTTATAATCATAAAGTAACCGATACCAATGTTCCAGAAAAGGCGACAAAACCACGCATACACATCCGTAACGACGTAATAGACACACATGATTGCTCGCTCCTTAACTCGAACAAGCTAAAGGTATAACATCTAAGGGCGAACCTTACATTTTGGGGGTGGAATTTGAGGTTTTTTGTGCTAGTAATATAAATTCCTATCCATAAGACGCTAATAATACTCGGTTCTCGTTGGTATGTGTCATAAAAAAATTTAAATTTGGGTAAAAATCACCTCTTATGCTATGTTTGGATATATTACCCATCATTTTAAGGACAAAGCAAATGGAAAATGAAAGAATAGTTTCCAAGTCTTATTTTCCCCTACACTTAAGTTGAACATTGTCCCCAATGTTCTCTAAAAGTACCTGTTGAAACGAATAAAGGGTAAAGAAAACAAGGTAAAGAAACTAGTACTCCACTGGTTTACTCAATAATGGAGAAGAAACATGCGATAACTGGTTAAATCGTCCTCTAAGAATCATCCAATGAAACTTCCTAAGAACTTCCAAGCTTCTTCTCATCAAATATAACCTGTAACCAAAGACAAAGACAACTACACCAAGCATAAAATGTGCGATAGACAAATATACAATGTATGGATTTAAGGGGTTCGACCGCAGATAGGATGAGAGAATTGTTAAACTCATTAGGTTTTGCAGGTTTATAACAGAAGAATACATATATTAAATGTTATGCAAGTTTTATTTTCAAAAATAATTAAAAACTTTAAGTTTTCTGGACCTGGGCGTTTGACGCCGTCAGGGTTTTTGTGACCCCGTCACAGGTGTCGTGGTGACGGCGTCGCGTGTTAATCGTGACGCCGTCTCCACAGTCTGTGAAAATGAAATTTTTGTTTTTGATGAAAAATTTCCTGCACTTGATTCCATAAGTTAATTCCTGTACAAATGGCTGCATAAAACCTGAGATTTAACAATTCAATCATATGACTCGAAACTGACGCGAATTAATCTAAACAATTTATTTAACATGTTTGAATTTGGCTCAAAAGCCAGATAAATTCCCCTACACTTATTGTTTGCAAAATACCTTTGAGTGAAATTAAGATGAGGTTAAAGACAAACAAAGCATGATTACAAGATAGTTCAAACATAATAAAACAAATGGTAAAGAATTAAAACACACATGACACTCCTAATTTGCAGGAAAAGTAAATTGGGTTGCCTCCCAAGAAGCGCTTTTCTTTATTAACGAGTCTTGTAGCTAGACTCGAAGTCCTTTTACTCCTTAAGCTTGATGATACTTATGTGGTTAGCTTTGAGTTTTTCAATTGTTTCCCTATCTCTTTTATAAGTATGTCCAAGGTTCATGCAAGCTTTGTAATATCCCTTTCTCTTTTCAAGGACATGCTTAAACCCCTTTTTCCTAACCTTCAAGTTTTCCACAAAGAACGCCTCAAACTTATCCTTTTCTAAAGAAGATATTAGGTCTAACTCCTTTGTCCTTTGAGGCATTCTAAATACGACCTCGTCGTCCCTTTGGGCGAACCTAATTAATCCTAAAGATTCGTCATAAGTGAGCTTCGATGTATGCGCAAAAGGTTGTCCTAAGACTACTTCACTTAACCCACTGTCAATGATGCTTCCTAAGTCTTCTAAAATCATAAAGTCCACCACATAAACGAAGCACCCGATAAATATATGCATATTTTTAGCTCTTTTAACGAAGTTGCAAAACTTATATGGTTGGTATGGATTTCTACGTGCTTAAAAGGATTTTTCTCTTATTTTGTTGTAGTAAGCACGAGACATGATGTTGACAGGAGATTGTAGGTCAATGTATGCATGGCCCGTGTAAACGGTGCCGATTACGCAAGGAATCTTCAAACTCTAGGGGTCGCCTTTCTTAATTTTGGGCTCTAGGGTTAAGAAAGGTGGTTGAGGTTCTCCTAATAGTTCCTTATGGTAAGCTAGTTCTTTTTCGGTAGGGAACCTATCTTTGAACAATTCTTCCACGAAATTGTTTCTTCATTGTGTTCTTAATTCAAGTTCCTTAATTCTCTCCTCAGGGCAGAAGATCTCAGAGTCGGAAGATTGGTTGGTTAATTCATTCATGGTTTGGAAGATGAGAGAGTCAATGGTTTGCCTCATTTGTAAAAGCTTGTTTATTCGAGCCGTAAACTTAGCGTGAGTAGTGACAGGGGGTTCTTGAGAAAAGGATCCTAAGGTCGATGGTGGATTCGCATTCTTCATAGTGAAGAGTGGAATAGTCAATGGAAGTTATGAACAAACATACACAGAAAAGATAGACTATAAAAAAGATAATGTGCGGGAATTAAAGTCTCACTTGAAAGGATTCAAGCAAGTAGAACTAAGCTAAACTATGATCAAAACCTAACTATTCTCCAGGCGGCGGCGCTAAAAACTTGATGTGCGGTTGTCGTAAGGACTTTTACATGAAGTTTTACAACTCCCTAGGCAGTGCACCTAATCGTTGTACTGTAGTATGGGCAAGACTTGGGGGTTGTTATCGTTCACCAGAGGAATAGGTTGGGAAGGCTTGATCACTATCTAACAGAATTCTAAAGGTTGAGAGAATATTATTTTTGTATTTTTTATGTTTTATGAAAAGCAAGTAAATCATATAATGAGAGATTGGTTGGTTTTAGCTATTAAACTAAATATAAATCTAAACTAATGGTGATAACAATAAGATAAAAGAATGTGTTTATTTAATCATGTATTACTCCCTAGATTGCTTCTCCTAGTGTTGTTGCCTTGTCACACTTGTGATGATCTATGTAACTATTTCCTAAAGCATGAACGAATTACACAAACCCGTTGTCTACTTAGTATTCTGCTAAAGCAACACACAAGTAAGGAAGTATGAAGACTATTACATGGCCCATAGGAGCGCACTAAGTGCATGTGAAATATATTAAAAGTGGATAAACCATATTAGGGGGCAAGGTAGTATGAAGACTGTTACCCGATAGTATCCTTTCTACACAATCACGTTTCCTTAGACATATCAACAGCGATACAGACAAAAGCTAGTTTTCTAAGACCTAACGTGCACATCCATCACAAGAGGCAACACCACGAAGATCTACATTCTAGGTTTCATAAAATCATAAATAAACACAATAGAAGGCTTAGCCTAGCATGTAAATAAAGCAAGAAACACATAGACATATTAAATGATTAAATAAACCTTACTTGATTAAAACACGAGTTGGAGGAAGTACAATAGGGTTTTTATGCTTGATAAACGTCAAACGCGTGTCGTAATAATATATAGTATTTCCCGTTTAGATAAAAAAATTACTTTAGGAAAAGTAATAGTCTATCTTCCAAGTATCGTATCCACGGCGAGAGATGAATTGAAATCCATGTTAATGTTTTGAAGAAAAATGCTTGATTATCTTTTAAGATTTTTGGTTTTAAAACTATTTTTAATACTAAGAAAATTATACCAATATTAATACTAAAACTATACTTAACAATAAAACTACGAGAATTATACTAAAATGATCTAAAAGATTTATAAGATGAAAATGCTTGCTAAGTGATGTGGAAAGTTCATTAAGTGTGAATTAAGGTTTATTAACGAATCAATTTCCTTAGAAAAGATAATTATCTCACAACGTTGGTTTATTTTGACAAAAACCTCTTAAAAAGATATTAATTACTAGATGTGTAGTTTGACTATTTTTCTGGATTTTGCCCTTTAAAACATTCAAACTACAAATCTAAATAATCAAAGATTATTAATCAATTAAACCTTTTTCAAATCCACACTTAATTCCCAATTCACAATGTCACTTAACAAGAACTAATTGAACTACCAATTACACATGATGATCAAATAAGCAAAGCAAAACATTTTATACTAAGCTACACTAATTAATTGAAAAAGGATAGAAAAAGGGACCGAATTGAAGAGCCGCAAATAAACGAATACCACCCGATTTATTTAGCTAAAGCAAATAATCAAATTCGGTCTAGCTAAATAAACCCTTAAACTCCGCGCCTCGTGAGTTTACCGGTATCAAAAATTACAAAACATAACAAAACTGTTAAGATTAACAATTTATAACAATTCAATACTTTCGATTCCTGTTAACATAAACACTTGGCCCAAATTGATTTTAACATCCCAAACGCAGCCTAGACTAATTTCGCAGGCCCAAAGTAAATAACTCGCAAGCCCAAGACTGAATCATACAAACCAAACGAAAGCCTAGTTTTTATACTAAACTCAGCCCTAATATATTCAATAAGCACAGATTAAGCTAACATGAATAAGCCAAAAATATTAAGCTATTTGAACAACTTATTCCAAATAAGCACTTTAATCTAAATAATCTAAAGCCGATTAAGCAAGCATTAATGAAGGCAAAAGTTAAACAATATAACACGCAACCAATACTTTTAATCAAATAAGCTCAAACAAAGCTAATAAGCATAACGATTTGGCCCGAATAACCCATATGAAATAAGCAAATATAAACTCAACAATTAAGCACGAGTAATAACGAGATCTTATCTAAACTAAATCCTAAATAAGCAATACGAAATTTAGATAAGCTAAAGGAACTATAAGCTTTAACTACCTAATAAGCCAACACACAAAAACGAAATAAGCACTAATAAGCAACTAAATCAGATTCTAGAATTCTAGATTAGCTAAACACACTTAAACTGCTTATATCTTAACACGATTAAGCAAATAAGATATCGAATATCCTTAAAAACAATATAAGCTCAAATGAAATCTAATAAGCTATTTAGAAGCTTATTAAATCAGATAAAAGCTAAAACACGAAAATAAGCTATATCCGAACTTATTGTAGCTTATTACATACGAAAAATCTTTAATCTTAAGAGATAAGATCAAATTAACTTATAGGAGCTTATAGGATTAGATCTTAGAAGATTTTAAGGATTTCGGAATGAAAATAAGCTGAGTAAAAAGTTCAAACGAATAGCTTATTTAGATGATAAGCTTTAACGAAAATAACAAAGAAACATTAAGCTAAAACAAACTTTTATTTATCAATAATAAGCACTTACAATATTCAATAAGCTGATAATAGCTTTTACAATAAGCTCAGAATTACAAATAAGCTAAAACATTAAAATAAGCTAAACTACAACTAGAGAAAACTTAAAAATAAACTAATTCCTAATGAGTAAAACTTGAGGGGAGCGGGTTATTATATAGCCAAGTAAGGGGTGATTTTTGTAATTTCGCCCCATGATTACTAGCCAATTATTGGCTATCAAATACATTCCCTCGGATCGTCGAAAAATGCAGACCTGATCCACCGCTCAACTCGCAACACGTGTCCATTCTTTTGGCTTAAGTTGTACGCATTAACTATTGTCCTTTGGATCACATTTACAGAATTTTGAAAGATATAACAAATTCCTCAGCCACGTGTCCAAATTCTACTTGTCCATTCCTTTTGAGTACGTGGCCACGTGACCTCAAATCTTTTATTTCTTTACATGTGCCATTCCTTTTGAGTAAACTTCCCTTTCACATTTTGAGCATATAAAACGTAAATGGGTCAGGTTATGCTTGGCTAGGAATTGGGCTTGGATCAGTTACTTCATTGTTGGGCTGGGCTTTAGCTCTTATATACATGGGCTGGCCTGGCCCATGTAAATGGGTTACGGGCTGGTCCAATAAGCAACAAAGGAACCGTTGGACTCGTAGTTTCGCGCTCTTTCCAATCTCGTGCTCGTTTTTGTCCATTTGGCTATATTTTTGTCCTTTTGTGAATATCCGTTACCTTCACAACACAATTAACAAAACAGACAAATACAATGTATTTTCTATTTATTTTTGGTCATTTAAGCTCGTTTTTATAAAGAAAAGTGATATGTGATTAAACGCATATCAAAATCCCCCATACTATGCTATTGCCGTATCCTCACGCAATGATATAAATACACGTTTAAAAACTAAAAATTTCAATCTTCCTAGACTAATTACCTCGAAAAGTAGCTAAGTGTTCATCTAAGGAGATTAAGAAATCACTAGTTTTTGAAACGCCCCGTTTTACCATTTCTTTATATATATATATATATATATATATATATATATATATATATATATATATTATCTTTTATTTTTTTTATTTTTTTTATTTTTCACAAGTGACAACAAGATCGACTTTCATTATTTAATTATAACTTTTTGGATCACGAAACAAGAAGCACTTATAAATAGTGTCCTAAAGGATAGATTCATCGTCCTCGATTTTTCACCCGTCCTAAACCAAGCTTAAAAACGAAATCATTGTTAAATACAAGTTAATATGCTAACACTACTCATATTTGTACTTTGTGTAATCCTAGACTAACTTTTCACTCCCGATGGATAAATGTATATGTGCTCATTTCGAATTTTGACCATCCAATCGACATTTTTAAGAAAGTTGTAATCCTTCTAAATGTAATGTTCCACCCAAGATGTATGATTTTGAAGGCGAGATCATTCCATGTAGCGACTTTCTTCTCGTCACATCCCAGCCGAGACCGGCTTAGGTGACCATGCTTTTGACACCCCACAGAGAATAGTATCGGAACTCACGGACCTCCGGTAGCAAAAACTCTTAGGCTTCCCGCTAAACTAACAGTTCATTTAGAAAGACCACAACTTAAAGCGAAATAGTCTTAGTTCAAAAGCATATTTAAATTTTAGAAAAAGAAATTTTCCCAATATTTATTCAATCATATACATTACACTTAACATATATATTATTATACTTATAACCTCCACCCTTTAAATGCACTGTCACATCGGTATGCGAGCCGACCATGATCCAGTTATCTTATTTCGGCTTCGGACATTGCCTTATATGAAGACTGTCACGTCGATATGCGAGCCGACCATGATCCAGTAATCTAACAAGGTATTATTATTATTATTATTATTATTATTATTATTGTTGTTGTTGTTGTTGTTGTTGTTGTTTTTTTTCATTACCATGATATATAGAAACAATTTCTTTTTAGAAAATTTAAGTATAAATTTGAACTAAGACTAAAATTTTAAGCCTTTAAAAATCTAAAAATGTTGATTTTAAACGGACTTTTAAGGATGATAAAACCACTAACTTGTTTAATTTCCGAAAAGAGCACGTATTATTAGTCCGGTTAAAAGCTTCGGGGAGAAAAAATCACAAATTACACTTATGAGCTCTTAAGATATCCAACTAATCCTTGTTTAGCATCTAACTTATATTTAACTCTATCATTTCTCGTTCTTCGCAAATTTAAAATCCTTAATAAAAAGATCCGCGAATGCTTAGTCTAATAAAATCAAGCTTTGCATATTTAAAGTCTATTATGGAAACTTGCAAACTCTTGACTTTTTCAAGCTAGAATTCGCATTTTAAAGCTTCTTGTATAAAAGACTAGCAAAAGTTTAATTTATATAGGTTAAAGGGCAAGCTAGAGCGCAACATGCTCGATCAAGTCAAAATTTATTCTTGTTCTCACCATCGGAAAGTCAAAAATTCTTGTCAAAAAAACTTATTTTATTTTTGAAAATTTTTAATTTTGGCATAAAATCACATATTTTTGGTGGCAAAACGGGGTTACGTGAAGACAAAGCAAATGCAAGTAAGATCAAATCGATAGATACCCCCCATACTAGAACTAAACATTGTCCTCAATGTTTAAAAGGGTCTCTACGTAAATCTAAAGCCGTTTATTAATTATGCTAATAGATAAACGTTAGTTAATAAGATTTAGGATATCGTATTCCCATATATAAGCATGCAAAGGATAGAAGCTTGAGTGAACGATGGACAAAACCATGAGCACGAGAGTCTTCATAATCTGGGGCAATCCTGAACAAAAAAACACAAGCCACGAAACACGAGAAAGGAATAGGCGAGCCTCCTCATGTCACACTTATTAGAAAATAGAAAAAGAAAATAGAAACACGATTTGCCTCTCAAGAAGCGCTTGTTTTTGTACGAGTCTCTAGCTTGACTCACCGAGAAAGTCACGGAATTATCACAAAAAGGCAAATCACACTCTTTGTCACTGTCGGACGTATCCTCTGACTCCCTAGTCGGTAAGCCGGGTGTGATTGCAATAGACGGAGGAATTTGAGAAATAATTTCATTTAAAGGAATAGTACTCTCCTCGTCATCATCGTCATCATCATAGTAAATAAAATTGAAACATCGCGAAAGCTCGAGAGCATGAGTACTAAGATTAGCCGCCTGCTCTTTTTGACGTAACATTTTACCCAAGGATTGCATAGATTTAAGAAGTTCATTCCTTGACTCAATCCATACATTATGCACATCATTCATCCTTTGCTGATTAAGGTCTTCTTGAATACTCTGAGGCTGATGATCGATGGAATATTGCGGGGGTTGGTCAAATCTAAAAGAGTTAGAATTATAGCAAAGATTAGGTTCATAGAAGTTCTGATTCCTCGGTTGACACTGAAAATTCACAAGAGGACCCCCACAGTTTTCACAACAAACATATTATTGTGGGAAACTCGGTGAATTTTGTGGATAATAATTTTCACCAAAGTTTTGATTGTAGCACGGTTCCTGCTCATAGATAAGCGGTACCCATGGTGGACAATCATAACCATAGTGAGAATCATTCCCACATAACTCACACGAGTATATCTAGGGCTGTGAAGGTGGGTAAGAAAAATCGGGTATTTCATCATAAGAAATGAGATCAGGGTTACGGACAAACTCGTCTCTGAAACTCACATTGGTACAACGCCGACAATTTCCACCATTAAACGGACCTTCACACCACGAGCACCTCAAAAACCAAGACATGTTGATAGAATTAAACGGATTAGAGGATAAAGAAGATAAGAATTAAACGAAATAAGAGGATGAAGGAGAATATTTTTTTAAAGATTTTTTTATAAAGATAATAAAAATAAAAATAAAAATATTTTTTGCATTTTTTAATATTTATAAAAAGAAAAGGAAAAAAAATAAGAAGGAAAATATTTTTGAATTTTTATATTTTACTCCCTCTGTCCCAATTTATTTGTCCCTGTTTGACTTTTTGGGTATTTATTTATCAACTTTGACCTTAAATAATTTTGTTTGTGTTATATAATACTTGATGAAAATTATACCAATGAAATATACATTTAAAACTCAATCCATTCATATATTTTACATCAAATACTAAATAACACAAACAAAAATATTTAAAGTCAAAGTTGACTAATAAAGACTAAGAATGTCAAAAGTGGACAAATAAATTGAGACGCAGGGAGTATATTTTTGCAAAAAGGTAGGTCACAGGACTTGAACCTGCGACCTCACCTTCAAAACATCAACACCTTAACCAGTAGCACCCTTGGGTCTTTTCTATTTAGTATTAGAAATAAATTCCTTATATGCTTTAATTATGTTATAGCTTATTTTGCTTATTTGATTTTTTGGCTTTTGCTTATTGGTTTGTTTTGAGAAAATCTTGATCAGATTGACACAACCCGTTATAGAAAAAATCAATTTGGTGAAGGAGAGAGAATCCGTGATGAGGACATTTCCTTAATAAATCTTTGAATCTTTCCCAAGCTTCGGTAAAAGTCTCACCGAAAACTTGTTGAAAGTTCGTGATTTCTTTTCTGAACTCTCTTGTTTTTGAATGAGGATAAAATCGATTCAAGAATTTTGATACTAAATCATCCCAAGTCGTAATGGAACAAGGAGGTTCATTCTCAAGCCATGTCTCGGCTGCTCCTTTAAGTGAAAACGGGAATAAGATCAACTTCACCACATCATCAGGCACTTGGTTTATTTTGAAAGTTCGGGTTATTTGGTAAAATCTCCTGATGTGTGAATGTAGGATCTTCATTTTCAAGACCAGAAAGGATTGTTACTACGAAATCAAGTAATCTCGTTTTTAGTGTCAAATTCATCTGCTAGAACCGACAGGAAACAACGATAGCATTCTTAATACCTACGATAGGTATTCGGAGTAGCTCTTCTATCGGTCTCAAAAAATAAAAATATTTTTGGTATTTTTAAATTTTTTATATAAAAGAAAATAAAATAGAAATAAAAAAATATTTTTTGATTTTTATTTTTATAAGAACGAAATTAAACTTTCAAAAGATAAAGGATCTTCAAGGCATTCACTTCGAAACACAACGTAGAAACCGTACAACTCTCCCCGACAACGGCGCCATTTTTGATAAATGTCAAACGCGTGTCGTAATAATATATAGTATATCCCGTTAGATAAGAAAATTACTTTATGAAAAGTAATAGTCTATCTTCCGAGTGTCGTATCCACGGCGAGAGATGAATTGAAATCCATGTTAATGTTTTTGAAGAAAAATGCTTGATTATCTTTTAAGATTTTTGGTTTTAAAACTATTTTTAATACTAAAAAAATTATACCAATATTAATACTAGAACTATACTTAACAATAAAACTACAGGAATTATACTAAAATGATCTAAAAGATTTATAAGATGAAAATGCTTGCTAAGTGATGTGGAAAGTTCATTAAGTGTGAATTAAGGTTTATTAACGAATTAATTTCTTTAGAAAAGATAATTATCTCACAACGTTGGTTTATTTTGACAAAGACCTCTTAAAAAGATATTAATTACTAGATGTGTAGTTTGACTATTTTTCCGGATTTTGTCCTTTAAAACATTTAAACTACAAATCTAAATAATCGAAGATTAATAATCAATTAAACCTTTTTCAAATCCACACTTAATTCCTAATTCACAATATCACTTAACAAGAACTAATTGAACTACTAATTACACATGATGATCAAATAAGCAAAGCAAAACATTTTATACTAAGCTACACTAATTAATTGAAAAAAGATAGAAAAACGGACCGAATTGAAGAGCTGCAAATAAACGAATACCACCCGATTTATTTAGCTAAAGCAAATAATCAAATTCGTTCTAGCTAAATAAACCCTTAAGCTCCGCGCCTCATGAGTGATTAACAATTTATAACAATTCAATACTTTCAATTCCTGTTAACATAAACACTTGGCCCAAATTGATTTTAACATCCCAAACGTAGCCTAGACTAATTTCGCAGGCCTAAAGTAAATAACTCGCAAGCCCAAGACTGAATCATACAAACCAAACGAAAGCGTAGTTTTTATACTAAACTCATCCCCAATATATTCAATAAGCATAGATTAAGCTGACATGAATAAGCCAGAAATATTAAGCTATTTGAACAACTTATAACTAGCTTCCAAATAAGCACTTTAATCTAAATAATCTAAAGCCGATTAAGCAAGCATTAATGAATGCACAAGTTAAACAATATAACACGCAACCAATACTTTTAATCAAATAAGGTCAAACAAAGCTAATAAGCATAACGATCTGGCCTGAATTACCCATATGAAATAAGCAAATATAAACTCAACAATTAAGCACGAGTAATAACGAGATCTTATCTAAACTAAATCCTAAATAAGCAATACGAAATTTAGATAAGCAAAACGAACTATAAGCTTTAACTACCTAATAAGCTAACACACAAAAATGAAATAAGCACTAATAAGCAACTAAATCAGATTCTAGAATTCTAGATTAGCTAAAAACACTTAAACTACTTATATCTCAACACGATTAAGAAAATAAGATGTTGAATATCCTTAAAAACAATTTAAGCTTAAATGAAATCAAATAAGCTATTTAGAAGCTTATTAAATCAGATAAGACGAGCTTCTAAGAAAACTAGATAAGCTAAAACACAAAAATAAGCTATATCCAAACTTATTGTAGCTTATTACATACGAAAAATCTTTAATCTTAAGAGATAAATGATCAAATAAGCTTATAGGAGCTTATAGGATTAGATCTGAGAATATTTTAAGGATTTCGGAATGAAAATAAGCTAACTAAAAAGCTCAAACGAATAGCTTATTTAGATGATAAGCTTTAACGAAAATAACAAAGAAACATTAAGCTAAAACAAACTTTCATTTACCAATAATAAGCAGTTACAATATTCAATAAGCTGATAATAGGTTTTACAATAAGCTCAGAATTACAACTAAGCTAAAACATTAAAATAAGCTAAACTACAACTAGAGAAAACTTAAAAATAAACTAATTCCTAATGAGTAAAACTTGTAGGGAGCGGGTTATTATATAGCGAAGTGAGGGGTGATTTTTATAATTTCGCCCCATGATTACTAGCCAATCATTGGCTGTCAAATACATTCCCTTGGATCATCGAAAAATGCAGACCTGATCCGCCACTCAACTCGCAACACGTGTCCATTCTTTTGCCTTAAGTTGTACGCATTAACTATCGTCCTCTGGATCACATTTACATAATTTTGAAAGATATAACAAATTCCCCAGCCAAGTGTCCAAATTCTACTTGTCCATTCCTTTTGAGTGCGTGGTCACGTGACCTCAAATCTTTTATTTCATTACACGTGCCATTCCTTTTGAGTAAACTTCCCTTTTCACATTTTGCGCATATAAAACATAAATGGGCCGGGTTATGCTTGGCTAGGAATTGGGCTTGGATCAGTTACTTCATTGTTGGGTTGAGCTTTAGCTCTTAAATACATGGGTTGGGCTGGCCCATGTAAATGGGTTATAGGCTGGTCCAATAAGTAACAAAGGCACCGTTGGACTCGTAGCTTCGCGCTTTTTCCAATCTCGTGCTCGTTTTTCTCCATTTGGCTATATTTTTGTCTTTTTGTGAATATCCGTTACTTGCACAACACAGTTAACAAAACAGACAAATACAATGTATTTTCTATTTATTTTTGGTCATTTAAACTTGTTTTTATAAAGAAAAGTGATATGTGATTAAACACATATCAAGGCCCTAACATCGTCCTTAACAGCTGCTAAACGGACTAGGGTTCGTACCCTCTTTTTATTCTTAAAGTTACACACAAAAAACCCTAAATTCGGGTTTGTATATATAGGAAAATCGCTGCGACGACGTCGCATTTTAATCGTGACGCCATCATGAATAGAATATTCTAGATAATGGGCCGGATCTTGTACTCTGACACCGTCATGGAATCTTGTGACGTCGTCTTGTTCATCGTTGTAACGGCGTCACATTGTATCTGTGACGCCATCTCCAGCCACTATAGAGAAATTCTTGAGAGATGTTGGTGTAGGTTCGTAGTCTTGTCCGTTTCTTCTCCAAATGAGCCCAAATCACGTGTAATTCTTTCAAATGCCTTCCAAATGAGAAATACCTGAAAAGGAACGATTAAGTACCTATTTTGGGCATAAATGCATATTTTGGGGGTTAAATGACCCTGAAAAAATGTATAAAATGACACTTCATCATGTATTTGGTATTAAGACGCTCCAAGAACAAATAGATACGACCTTGGATTTCAAGCGTTACTTGCGCACATAGGTTTTTACACAATAAGGTTTTGACATTTTCGATGTATACTTTAAAGAGCTTCGTGTTCTTAACCGGTAGCTTCATTTGTTCAACGACTCCTGGTTGGAAAAAATTATGAGTGCTACCGTTATCAATTAGAATGTGCACCTTACCCGTACCCAATGTACCCAATAACTGAAGAGAACGAGGACTTCTGTGCCTGAACAAATAATTAAGAATCGAGGTATCCCCGCTATTTATAGCCTCTTCGTTCTCTGTTGGTGTCACCGGAACTGAAGATTCTGATTCATCACCACCATTGTTGCCAAAGGTTTTAGTCATTGTACCCATCACCAGAGCTGCTTTGTCATCCAAACGAGACTCGGTAATTAGTGCTAACGAAAATGCGTCACCCTGGGTAGTAGGTCTTGATACTAAAAACTCCCTCCGCAAGTGAAGTTTAAGCCCAGAAATATAGAAGGAGATGAGCAAAGAGTCCGGTATATCCATAGCTCGATTCATCAGCTTTTCAAATTCCCGTTGATAATATTTCACCGTCCCCAATTGCAACAATTTTGATAACGCCCCATTCGGATCTTCATATTCTAACGGTCCAAAACAGTTCCACACGCTTTCTTCAAACCTGGCCCAAGTAGTGATCAAACCATTCATCGTCATCCATTGAAACCATTCTGCAGCCGCACCATCTAAATTAAAACCCACGATCTTTAGCCATTGATCAGCAGGGGTGTTTAGTAGCAAAAAGTAATCTGTGATGGCAAAAATCAACTCTCTAGATAGACTCCTTAAAACTTTGGAACATTCATGAGTGCAATATTTTTTTTCAGTTGATGAACAGTAACCGTGAATAGTACCTGATGAACAGCAACCGTGAATAGTACCTGATGAACAGTAACGTTTTTTTATCCTTAAATCGGTAGCCCTCAACGAGGACTCTTAATGAAAGCATCAGTTGATACGACCCTTGCGGATGGTATCGGGATAGTAGCATAATTTCAAGCGTGTGCGGACTCCTTAAGAAGTGAGGAAGAAGATTTAGAGATTTATTGGCAAAAATATATCTTTCATTAATGAAAACCATTTGGTATATATAGCCGAATAACCCTATCTTGTAAGACAAGATAAACACAAATCTTTTCCTAATCAAACATATAATTAATGACTTTCCTAGATAAACATAAAGACTTAAATACTTTCCTAAACAATGACATTATTTAAGAGATAGATTTACATGGCATAATCTTTTTGCCATGCGGGTTTGGATCGGATCCTCTTGGATCGCCTGGGTGTAACAGTGATACTTTAGAATTTTTGTTTTGGACAAACAATATTACGGGCATTTCAATAAAATTAAACAATATACACATTTCATTCATAAGCTAAGTGGAATCGTAAAATGACTAAAGAAATGGTAAAATAGTACTCCCTCAATCTCAAAATAATAGTCCCCTATTGACTTTTTAAGTATTTATTTATCAACTTTGACTTTAAATATTTTTGTTTATGTTATATAACACTTGACGAAAATTATAACGAATGAAAATACATTTAAAGACGAATCTATTGGTATATTTTACATCAAGTATTATATAACATAAACAAAATTATTTAAGGTCAAAGTTGAAAGAAAGACTTAAAAAGTCAATAAAGGACTACTCCCTCCGTCCCACTTTATTGTCCTAATTTGACTTTTCAAAGTCAATCTTTTTCAACTTTGATATTTAATATTTTTGTTTGTGTTATATAATACTTTATGAAAATTATATCAATGAAAATATATTTAAAAACCAATCAATTTATATATTTTGCATCAAGTATTATATAACACAAACAAAAATATTAAAGATCAAAGTTGCAAAAAAAAACTTCAAAAAGTCAAATGAGGACAACAAAAGTGAGATGGAGAAAGTATTATTTTGAAACGGAGGGAGTAGTGTTTTACGTACATTTGGGAAATTGAGGTGGCATTTAATTTGTAAAACTATTGCGATCTCGGCAAATATTTTACAAAAAATTGCCAAGTTGCTAGTTATTAACCAAGCAATGGATTATTAGACTTAACAATAAAGGTCCGTTTGGTAAGGGGTATTCGGATTTGAGGAATGGTTTCAAACAAATATTAATTGTTTGGTTTGAATTTTGGGTTACAAAACAGTACCCCATACCCTTATGAAAGGGTTTACATGAAAGCCACCTCCATCCCCGGGATTCTGACATTCGTATGTAATTTTTTGACTTTGTCAACTTTTTTTTTGTTTTTGTTGACTTTTCTAGTGACTTGTACATCTCTTAACCACACATTTCTTTTTTTAACTTTGCAAAAAATAAAAGTAATATACTAGTTTTATTTTTTTTACATTTATTATTTATTTTAATTTTATCCCTTTAACATATAAAATTATTTTCCTTCTCCTACATCAAATCTAAATCCAAATTCTAATCTATATTCAAATCCAAATCCAAATCATAATCCCAAACCCACTTACAAACCAAACGGGCCCTAAGTAGAGTACATGTATCGCAGAGACGAATTTTATTAAGGGCAGAAAGGGGTTGCCTACCACCCTCATATTGAGTACTAAGCAAGGTTTTAAGATCGAGATCTTACGTACGATCGTCTTCGTCTTTTAAAGATCGTGATCGTAAAATCAGACTGGGATCTTAAGATCCAACTACAGTGTCATTTTCTTAATAGGCGTCGTAAGATTATGCAAATCTACATATTATTATATATCATATATCAAGAAAATGTGTGTCAAAATTATGATTCTTAGTGTTTAATACTTATAGCCTTTTTTGTCGTATTCAAAAAAACTTAATACATAAATTTGTCGTTTTTTAGCTTGTTCTTAGAGAAAAAGGAAGATCAGATCGATTGAGATCTTAAGATCATATTGTCACGATCATGAGCCTATTAAGATCCTCTCTCGTAAAGATCCTACGTAGGATCGGGATCGTTTTTGCTTTGTAGACTCGCATAAATCATAAAATTCTAAGACCGGGATCGAGATCTTAATAACCATGCTTATAAGCTTAAACTTTTTTATATATAGTTTTGTATAATATATCTATAATGTAATAAAACTAAAACAATTTTCTAATAGGTACTGCCCTCTCAAAATTAATAAGACAACATTTCGGCCTATCCATTTACCTTGTTTTTCGTCCTTGATGTTTCGGGATAAAAATAGTTGAGTATTTATTTTGAAAACGATATGAAGATAGACAACTAATATAGTGACTTTTCTTATTTTAACTGGACACATTTTGTTGTAATTTGACATGAACACATAATCAATAGGATCTGAAATATATAAGTATTGTTACAAAGTTATCCTAATTAACAACAAAATATTCTTCATTGTTTACTTAGACTTATAAATCTTCAATCACTTGATAATTTGAAAAGATTCTAAACATAAACCAAAGGCAGTAACATTTTAATAGCTCTAAACATAGGTACATTGCCCGATGTTTCACTTAAAAGATGGATAGAAATATTAAGCATGGCTGATAAATTACTTATTGAGATTTTTTTTTTGAACGGCAAATTGATATTAAAAAAAACTAGCAAGGAGCTAGAATTACAAGGATATGAATTTAGGACATTTCATCCAAGAAATCCAATCAATATTGTTTTTACATCTATTGGAACACCAAGTA
>BQNB010090497.1:0-25358 GCA_026074375.1 Tanacetum coccineum | reverse complement strand
GTAATTACTTTGATCGAGCTTTGAATTTTAACCACTTGATCTTGAGACTCGATATGTGACATGAAATCCAGTTTGAAGTTGAGCACTTTAAATTATATAAGCCTAGTTACTTACGGAGTATTTAAAAGTCTGGGGAGAACTCTATATGTTTTTATATTGTAATGGCGCAGTAACTAGATTATATAACACGTAACCGAAACAATGGTTATCGAAGTTTTGGATGTCGATGTAGGGCATTAGATGGATTCCCACATTTTTTTCATCGGTATTTTTTTAGCTTCTCCTATGACGGGTGATTTGGACTTTTTCTTAGCCCTTTTGGTGTTTGAATTCTTGTTTTGATTTAATAATATTTCGAATTGCTTTTAAAAAAACGCATGTTATTGGGGTTTTCCTTATTCGCTCCATCCTCGATCATCTATGTTAAAAAAATTGTTGCCGTAGTTAATTGTCAAATACTCAAATGGGGATTTCCCTAGTACCCATAGTACATTTTCGTTAGCATAAACACGCAGTTCACCATGTCAAGGAAGACCCCCATAACAATATGGTATGAATTCGATCTCAACTCCCACTGAAAGGCAACTGCGATAGCAAAACATCAAGTGGACCTGCTATAAACATCAGTTGGCACCCACGAGTAAACGAGATCAAGATCTTTTCGCCTATGTGGGCTTTTAAGAATAAAATTCACTTTGAACCTTGACAACCAAACAAATGACTAATAATCATAAGATTATTAACAAAATCTCCTATTTAAACAAATGATGTTTACAATATCTGGTAAATAATTAAACTGATATCTTAACTTATATACTCAAACCAAACCTTAAATAAAAATTCTGTTATTATAATTATAATAACTTTACATGCACTTGAGAAAAAGCATTACAGTATATTAAAATAAAAATAGGAGATATGGTGTATCACTTTATGCAAATATATATATATAAGGAGGGTGAAGGGAATCAACATCTTCCAAACACATCCAGACAAATAATGTTCAGAAGAGAAAAGCAACCTTTCCTTTACATCCCCAGAAAAACAACAATATTTTCAAACCAGAACCACCATCCACCGGCCACCACCACCCACTACCATCATACCCACTTTATCTCTTTATATATCTCTTTCTACATATATGTATCATGCAAACCAAAGGGTTTTCTTTATTAGGTTAAACTTTTAACCTAAATCCTTCTTACTTTCTTTCTCTCTACTTTTTTGTGTTTCTTTGAATCTATATAGAGTTTTAGTCTTGCTTTCAGTTTTTAAATCCCACCTCATCGATATAATATGCTTTGAAGAGTTATTTTTGAGGTAAAATACATGTAGATACATACACTATGAGTGTAAGTATATGCCTGGCTCCCTGTATGCCATCTTCAGAGCCCACCGGAATCCGGTGGCCTTCGTGGATGGCGTATGAGGAGCCAAGCATATTTCCCATCTTGTAAGTTCTACTACAATAACCTTTTTTATAACTTTTTTTTAATATTTTTTTACCTATAAGTGTGTTTGTGATCTTTTAATACAGTATTAGTTAAGTTATCTAATAGTAGGTATTTTATGATTAATTGATTAAGTAGCTATATTTTGCATAGATTTCTTCTTGTTTTGTGAACTTTTCTAGATGGTTAAAGGGTAGCAGACTAAATGTATCAATGATGCATGTCTTGGCTTTTCATAATGAATGGTACTCTCAGGTAAGATTTTTTTCACTTTCTTGATCATCTTCGTCACTATTTCCATTTTAGGGTTTTCCTTGTTACTTGAAATGAAATTGCTTTACTTATAAATTTACTTTTGATGATGTGATGTTTTTTTCTTGAATTTGGACATTGGAGAAGATTCCAAGACCATTGATAGTAACACAACACAAGAAAGGCTTTATTCGATAATCTTTTAATGACATTTTCACTATTATGTCGTTTCTCCCATACAACACACAACATAATCTGTATGTGTATTTTAGTGTTCAAAGCTAAAAAACACTATTTGATTGGATGAGATTTTTTGTGAGTTAAATTGTTTTGTGTCATAATAATTAAGGTTTTATAGTGACCATGGATAAGTTCATCTAGTAAAAGTTTCATTTCTAGAATGTAAAGTTAATCTTGTGTTGTTACTATCAATGGTCTTGGAATCTTTAAGACATATATTTTTGAAATAATATTTTGATGGGGTTAGGGTTTTAGAATATTTAGATAAATCATTACGGTTCGAACTCAACAATATTTCTTGTAACCTCGTTTACATTCATACGGAACTCCAACAAAACATTTTTTTCTAGTCCTAAATCTATATTCAAAAGAGATGAGTCTAGTTGTCCTTTGGAATTAGGGTTTCTGATATTTTGAATTTATATTTGATAATTTTATATATGGTTTCATTTAGTCTAGCTGGTTCATCTTATCAAAATACGGCATTAACTCGTAGTTTTTTTAAATGGTTTTTTCGGTAAATTTATTAATTCAGTATAATGGATGTTGGTGAATCCTATATCTCGGCCCATTACATAGGCGAAAGCTAACATAATAAGCACAACTACGCCAAAAGAGGATACCACTATAACTATATTACACTTGACTCAACAAACATAAAATATAATCTATTTCTTCTTTCGACCACGGATCGTGATATTAGAGTTATCACAAATAGTCTGAAGGTTTTCAAACATATCATAACTTTGTTTCTCTTCATTGGTCTAACAATCTATTAGTACCATAACCACTGTCACTGCCATTTTTTAAACTCGTTGAAGCCATATAAACTGCAGTTTCATTGAACACCTTTTCTACTTCACTATCGCTTTTCGCAATACCCGTAGAATCAGTCTTATACAACGGCTTTCCGTCATCATCCACAATCATAAGTTTCGCATCAAGAATTAGTCGTTTTAGTTTATTAATCTTGTCTACAATAGTAGTACTAGAACTACCAGGTGCCACATTCAAAGGCCCCTTCCCGGCCGCCTTTAAATTCCTCCGTTCGTGCGCAAGTCATCATCGTTTTCAACAGAATTAAGAGCGTCAAATGGGTTTGAATTACTTAACTTTTGTCTGGACAATTCAACATGCTTCTTTTAACCACTTGTGGTGGCACTAATAGACAGGTTTGTAAACTTGTCTAGTTGTCTTAAAACCCAGTTTATTTTAAAGTTTATATCACTTTTAAAGTTGATTGCATGGTTGATAGGAAAAAAAGTTGCAATGTGGTATTTTATGGAAATAATCTTGAATGTGACCAATCTTAATATATATTGCAAGGCTGTCAAGATCGCGATCTCATCTGGGATCGTTTTTGTCTTTGCAAGATCGAGATCGTAAGATCCTACTAATTTATTATGTTATGTAAGCAACGGTTAAACGAGTCAAACTATTTTTATTTCTACTCATCATCAAAGATAAATATATATAATATCCTCTTGAAAATGTCAAAGTTCAAATTTAAAATACCAAAGTAAAGGTAAAACACAAAAAAGTCAAGTTTCAATCGTCACATTCACGATTTAGAGTACATCACTAGTATCACTACAATTAAGCTATCTAAATTAAAACTTAGAGGTTAATAGTTAAAACTATGAAAAGGTAAAAGAAAAAAACAACAATTACCTGTAAGAAACTTTTTGCTTCAGGTAACTAAAACATGAGAAGAACCCTAATTTGTTTCATGTAATTTCAATTTGGGGAAAGTAGATAATTAAGTTTATAGATTAGAAAATCTGGAAATGAAACGTCAATATTTGTTATTGAGATCAGCAGACTCGTATTGTTCTTTTTTGGGCCTAAAAAAAGTAATGGGCTAGTAAGTATGTAAGTCAGTAAGTTAATAACTTGATAATTTGGTAAACTCGTATCGACACGCGATCTTACGATCTTACGTGCGAGTTTACGATCCTACTTACGATCCTACCTCTGATGCGATCCTACACTGATCCTACACGATTTTATCAGGTGGGCACGTAAGATCGTACGATCTTACGTGTAAACTCGCGAGTTTGACAGCCATGATATATTGAATCAATTTGAAAGACTAATCATGTCATAGTATTTTAGGGTTTTCATCAAGTTCTCTTTTCTTTGGCACGTTTTCTTGGATTCCAATATCAATGATAGTAAAGCTATTCTCTAATCTTTCTAATTTATGTTATGCACAATTATGGTCGCATAAGGCCATTCAAAAAATTTGTTGCATTAGATCAGACGTAACGTTAGTAAAATACCACTCGTGAACCACCTCATAACGCTGATCGTCATTGTTACTGAACCTCCCTTCTTCGAGTGCGAGGAGTGTTCTTTTTAATTGTGAGCATCCTCACTTGCGAGACATGAGAGCGTGATGTTTGATTAAGTGGTGTATATAATAGTATCACTTATGAAGTTATAGATGACTATTACAGAGGCTAAAACTGAAAGAAGGTGAAATAGAGAGGAAATGGTATGACACTAATTTGGAAGATGAGGGAGGGATGAAAATCATTTTAGTCTATGGACCTTGTATAGAAGTATTTTAGTCATATGAACCTTGTATGGAAGTTATGTACAATCATTAAGATTTGACTGGTCAATGACCTCAAGCTAGCTAGCTAGGTACTAGCATTGTAGTCAAAAAAGTTGTTTCCAATAGATAGGCATGTATAGGGTAAACTGAAGCAGATGTATAATAATAGGAACATCTGCCATTGAAAGAAAGAGCTAGCTAGGGTTTTCCTCCTACTGCCATGGCTAGCTAGTTTTTCACGTGGTGTCTAGAATACACACAGTGGAGGTGTAGTGTGTGTGTTTCCTTTTTCGTGTTAATAATGAGGGGGGCAGGGGGAGTACTCATGATGAGAAATATGGATCCTGGTGAAAGTAAGGCTAAGAGGGAATGTGTTTGAGCAGAAAGAGAAAAGAAAAAGATAAAAAAAGAATCTCTGTTTCTATCTCTCTCTCTGGTCCCTCTTTAGCAAACTCTTTTAGACAATTAAGAATTCATTGTTAACAACTTATTAACTTTTTAACGCATCATTAACATCACCGCTGATAAGTTGTAATCCATCAACTTTATTTATTAAAAATACATCATTTAAACAAAAATAACATAATAACTGTTGAAACTTTTTTAATTATATAAAAAATATATATATAAATAATTTTGTTGCAAAATTTTTGGTGTTACAACAAATTTTGTACAAAGTTGATTAGATGCACCAAACATCGAATTTGATGTTTTGGTGTATACTTTGGATGTATAGAAGATCTCAAGTTGCTTTAATTTTTAAAAACCGGATGTAATAAAGACACATACAACGTCATCTCAGTGTTTTACATGTAATCTATTTAAACTAGTGTTTTACATGTAATTTTAATGCTAATTATATAATTTTTCATCTGATCATCTTTTTGGTGGAAAGAGAGATTAGTGTGTGGCTAAGATATATGGTTGAATACTTGAATGAGAAGAGAGGATGATGAGATGGTGGCAGGTGGACCACTTTCCACTTGTAACTAGGGTTTCTTTTTTGCTTCTTGGTGAAGGACACTTGTGATGAGTTTTAGACTATTTTCCATAGCTTAATTATTTTGTAAATTCCATTTATGGGCTACTTTAGGTGAATTTCCTTTTTTGCATAATTAAAATTTAAAAGACTAAAACCCATATCTAAAAGACTTTACTTAGAAACTATGAAAATAGTTCTAGGCGTATATATTCTTTTGATTTGTGTGCTAATGCTAATATCTTTGTACATAGTTAGAGTTTACATAATCGACTTACGGAATACAAAGGTCTCTGGAGGCCTCAATGTAACGAGAACTTCTACGAACACATTTTATTTTTATTTTAATCACAAGAATGGTTTAGAAACGCGATTCAAGTACCTGATCAATGTACATCAAAATCTAACTGATCAAATAAACTCTTGGTTCAGAGAAAGGCACTGTTTCATTAGTTTTGTATTTCTGGTTATATCTTTTCTAGTGCTTATTCTGGTAGAATTCAATAGGGGAGGTATGGAATGTATATCTTCCCCTTGTTTCTTGTAATTTGTAATGTCTTATTAATAAAATTTCACCTTTGCACCAAAAAACAATAAACTCTTGGTTAGATGAAGGCGATCGATCTTGAACCTAGCATGACTATAACAGATTCATCAGTTGTGTTAAATTAAACTCGAATGAGTGAGCTTACACTATATTCAAAAGCTTTTTCAAAAAGATGTGATGTTTTTATCTCGTAAAAGAAATCCAAATCTGCTAATAAAAACTAAAATGATATTTTGCAGTCTAATTCCAATTTAGTCTTAATCTTTTTGAAGTCATCTACATGATTCAGCATAAATATATAGTTTAATGAAATAATTCTATTTTGCATGAAAGTAATAAAAAAAGAGATTGAAACCATGAAACTGAAATAATTTTAGGCCGACCTATTCAGTATGATTGGAAAGTTGTCTAGGGCCCGACCTATTCAGTTAGGATTGGAAAGTTGTCACGTTTACATTCTGTACGAAAACTTAGACATAGTGTTCCATTCCAAAGTCAATGGTCGGAAACACACCCATTCAAACTTTTATATTGCAATACAACTTAAAAATCTAAAAGAGAAACCTTACCAAAAAATACGGAAAGTCTGAAACTGAAAGCATAATTGAGTGCAGCGATAGAACAAGATGAAAAATAAATGAGTGCATATTTTTTCCTAATACATAATTTAGGAGAAGAAGAAAGCAGATCTACAATCTTATTAAACTGACTAGACGAATATCCGCGCATAGCGACAATGTTTAACAGCAAATAATTATACGTATTAACATGTGGTTTTGGTGTGACCCTTAATGCAACACTCCAGGGTTCAATTTATAGTCATTGCGGGGAAAAAAATCTATGAGTTAGAACCGAGAAATGATAAAATTTTAAAGATTAACAAATATTTGAACTACTAATTTAATAATGAATGTTATTACGGACTATATTTTTTAATCCAAAGTATATTTATAACTTAGCTTTACTCAATTTTTTTAACTTTTAGATTTAAAGAAAAAAGTTTTCTGTTAATATAATAGAGATAAAGAAATTAACATATTATCCCTCGGTAATTAACCTTATGAATCTTTTATTTTAACAAGGACCTTTAGCGTGTTCTGTTTAGATACGCTGTATATACTGATTAGACGAATACTTGCGCAAAAAGACGATGTATAGCGGCAAATAATTATACATGCGAATTTTTGGTTTTGTTATGACCATTAATGTAACATTTACGGGTTCAATTTGTAATTATTGCGGAAAAAAAAGGTTATGGGTCATAAACGAAAAATGATGAATCTTTGAGGAATTAATGATTAAACCATATTTAAACTATTAATTTAGTGATAGAGTGTGTTACTATCTTTAAGTTTTTCAAGCTTTAAGATTAAAGAAAGTCATCCGCCCTTTATAAATAGTATAGATATATAATTTTAAACAAATGTATTTTTATGCTGAATAAGTGTCGAAACAGTATAATTATTTAAAATTTTAAAAATATCAATGGATTAATCGAAAAAACATAACTATTCTAACGTTTTCTATTACGTAATGCTTCTAAAATTAGTCAGTAAACTCACACAAGCTAATTAAGAAATCTTCTCAATAAGACAATTAAATCGAAATTAAACGCCAACTTACAATTATCTACAACTAAAAACTGATTACTATTTGTGTGCATCTATTTCATTCCATCAAAATAGGATTTACATAGAAGTAAAAGACAAACGAGCAGCAAGTTGCGCCGCTAGCCTCTTTTAGAATGCAAAATTATTTTTTTAAAACAACATTTGTGATTTTAGATGTTATAACCAAGGTTGTCAAAATCGCGATCCTGATCGAAGGATCATACGATCCTACGATCCTACATATAAAAAACGATCAAGATCGTAGTAGGATCGTAGGATTGTAAACGATCCGATCCTATCACAGGCTTATGTTTCTATCTCAAATCTACTGGGATTGGTGTAGGATCGTAGGATCGCACACAGGATCGTAGGATCTTTAACTATCGAATTTTACTAGAAGCCTATGTTTTTTTTTTGCCTACTAAAACTCCAGTCACATTAATCTAACGATTGAAACTTGAACTTAACGGAGGCATTGCATTATTTCTATTTGTATGGTACATTTTCATTAAAAAGTCGCATTTAGCTGTGTTTCATATTATATACTCTCTAAAAATGTGTAACTCCTAATAGAAAAAGAGCTTTAGCGGCATTTTCGATCCTAGTCCGATCCTCATACGATCCTGCGATTCCGATCTTGCAACGAGAAAAACGATCCTAAGTAAGATCCCGATCCTGACAACCTTGGTTATAACATTAATATGCATAACTCGTTTGACTTTGTTGACGATCTTCACCGCCTCACGTTTAAGTAAAAGAAAGGTATCTATTTGTTGATGGTTATAAATTTATAAGTGATTAATTTGAAGTAATAAGGTATTAATAGTGTGGAGTATGGACTATATATGGAGGTAATAGTATAGTATTTGTTAATGGGTATACGAGCTAAAGTGATTATATTCTGAAAGTAGTGTTATATGTTCTTCGTCCTCCACCTTTTCACAGGCTTTATCAGTTTTTCTACTTTCTTTTTTGGTTTGATTTATTGAGAATTGTATGTGGGTTTGTCTTAGAATTTGTGTTCTTTCATTCCTATTGGGTATAGTTTTATTTTAGTTATCTATTTGTAGGCCCACTAACAAAGGCTGTCTTGGTATTTGTATTCCCTGTAGCCATATCTCTATCACTTCTTTTGTTTGTTTTGGAATAACAGATAACCATTCTCTTGTTTTTAACTCTTCTGATACAAAGACTATCGATTGTTAAACATATTTTTCTATTGCATCAGCTTATACTTTTTAATAATATATCAATGTAAAGCTTTTTCTCCCACTAACTTCATAAAAATATACACTTCATGACAAAAGAAGTAAACTTGTATTACAGTGTGATACTTGCTTCTTTTCTTTCATACTTTTTAGTAAAACAACAATTTGATTGGTTTGACAATTCATTCCTGTAGTACCACGTGATTGAGGACACTTGATAAATTAGTAACATGTACCGTCTATTATAATTTATTTTAAATATGTACGCCTATGACTTTCAAAACCTCAGGAACAAAGCTAGTTATTATTAGTATGAGAAAAGAAGTTGATGAATGCATGTTAAATTTATTACTGTATATCAAAACATGCAAAATCAATGAGTCTATGACGGGTAGATATGATGTGCGTAAAATTAAGCTTATATTAAGAGTAAAACAATAAAAAATACATCTTAAACATACATACTTTTCTAAGAAATGGGAAAAACTCTACAATGTGATGGTATGTTGGTGATTGTGCGTCACCAATATGATTTAAGTGTAGTGGATTGACTTGGTTGACCAATGTGTAATCAAGATAAATGTTCAACAAGTCGGGGTTGTGCGGAGTGCACACTTGTATGGCGTTATTATGATTATCATTTTGGGGCGAAGCCCCGAATGACGGGGGTCCGGGGGCAGCGCCCCTGGTAGCAGGGTCCAAGGGGCGGCAGCCCCTGGTATAAAGTGTTATGTTAAAAAATGCACTTGGAAATAAAATTCCCGGATATGGACTTGTTTTTTTGGCCCCTTTTATTTAACCGATTTGGCAGTTAAACTAACTGCTATGCAGTTATAACTGAAAAATCAGTTTTGTTGGTCATATAATCATCACAATCTCTGGTTCTGTTTTTTTCATAACATCAAAACACATTCTCATTTCATAATCTGAGTTTTATCCGATTTAAGATTTCGATAGAACCATCGAAATACTTCGATCTGAAAGTGTTTACACGACTCTCAGATTTCTGTGATCATAAATTCATAACAAAGATCGAAGTATCTGTGATCATGACGAACCGAGAATCTATGAAGGATATGACGAGTAAGTTCGATAAGTTGGATAAGTTTGAAGGGCAGGACTTTCGTCGCTGGCAAAAGAAGATGCACTTTCTGCTTACCACACTGAAAGTTGTGTACGTTCTGAGTACACCCAGTCCCGTATGGTCCGAGAATGAAACTTTGGAGGCGACTAGGAAGAGGATGAAGTGGGAGAACGACGACTACATATGCCGTGGTCACATTCTAAACGGTATGTCTGATTCCCTATTTGATATCTATCAAAACGTTGAATCTGCAAAAGCACTATGGGAGTCCCTAGAATCCAAATACATGGCAGAAGATGCTTCTGCAAAGAAGTTTCTTGTGAGTAATTTTATGAATTACAAGATGGTTGATACCAGGCCTGTCATGGAACAATTTCATGAAATGTTAAGGATTCTGGGACAGTATACCCAACACAATTTAATGATGGATGAGGCCATCTCAGTTGCAGTTATCATTGATAAACTGCCCCCTTCCTGGAAAGAATTCAAACATGGTTTGAAACATAAAAAGGAAGAGTTAAATTTGGTTCAACTTGGTAGTCATCTACGAATTGAGGAAGGATTAAGAAATCAGGAACTTGATAATAATCCTAAAGGAAAGAACCAAATTGGATCATCTTCTGTCAACATGGTTGAAGGAGATGGAGTCAAAAATTCCAAAAACAATAAGAACAAAAGAAAGTTCAAAAGTGGTGATGATAAATTTGCCAACAAGAAGGGTACAATGACTTGTTGGAAATGTAACAAGCCTGGTCATATGAAGAAGGATTGTCGCTCTCGTAAGGGCAATGATGGCGCTGGTTCAAATGGGTCTAAGGATCCTGAAAAGCAACAAGGTTATAATTCTGATTTTATGCAGAATTTTTATAATGTTTTACATTATGTTTCTGTTATTTCTGATGCATTTTATGTTCAGGATGATGAAGTTGCTTGGTGGGTTGATTCGGGTGCAACAAGTCATGTTTGCAAGGATCTTCGTTGGTTTCAAGTCTGTAAATCGATTGAAGATGGATCGTTTGTAAAGATGGGAAACGTTGCAACCGAACCAATCAAAGGAATAGGGCGTGTTTTATTGACTTTCACTTCTGGAAAAACTTTATGTTTAGATAATGTATTGTATGTACCTGGGATTCGAAAGAATCTTGTTTCTGAAATTGTGTTGAATAAGTGTGGCTACAAACAAGTGTTGGAAAGTGACAAGTATATCTTGTCAAGACATGGTTCATTTGTTGGATTTGGTTATGTATGTAATGGTATGATTAGATTAAATCTGAATTATCCTTTGTTTAATGCTTCTGCTTGTATGATTACTTCTAGTCATAGCAATAGTTTAAGCAAATCTGAATTATGGCATGCTAGACTAGGACATATTCATTACAAGAGAATGAGAGATATGTCTAAAATGAGTTTAATACCTGCTTTTGACATGACACATGAAAGTTGCAAGACTTGTATGTTAACAAAGATCACTAGACAACCATTTAAGGGTGTTAACCGGGAAAGCAAAGTATTAGATCTCATATATAGTGATTTGTGTGATTTTCATGCCAATCATTCACTAGGAAATAATAAGTATGTCATTACTTTTATTGATGATGCTTCTAGATATTGTTATGTCTATCTATTGCATGCTAAACATGAAGCTCTAGATAAATTTAAAATTTATAAACAAGAAGTAGAACTTCAAAGACAAGATTTGATAAAAGTATTGCGTACTGATAGAGGTGGTGAGTATTATGATCCAGTTTATTTCCAATCAACTGGTATAATACATCAAACCACGGCTCCTTACACACCACAACAGAATGGGGTGGCTGAAAGGAAGAATAGGACTTTAAAGGAAATGGTGAATTCCATGTTATCTTATTCTGGACTAAGTGAAGGGTTTTGGGGTGAGGCTATGTTGACAGCCTGTTATATTTTGAATAGAACTCCAAACAAAAATAATAAACATGCTCCTTATGAAATTTAGACCAAGAAGGTACCAAATTTGACTTATTTGAGGGTTTGGGGTTGTAGAGCGATTGTAAGGCTAACTGAACCAAAAATAAAAAATCTAGGTGAGAAATGTATAGATTGTATCTTCATTGGTTATGCTGAGCATTCCAAGTGTTATAGGTTTTATGTTATAGAACCTAATGATTATGTGTCGGTGAACTCTATAATAGAGTCAAGAGATGCTATATTTGATGAAGACCGGTTTACGTCTATACCTAGACCAAGAGGTATGATTCAACCATCTTCAAGTAAGATAGTTGAAGATGAGGTTGAAGGTACTGATGATGTACCTGGTCCATCTGTTCCTAGAAAAAGCACTAGAACAAGAAAAGCTAAGTCTTTTGGGTCTGATTTTCAACTTTATTTGGTTGAAGGAACAAGAGATAAGACTTTATCTCAACGTGAATATTGTTTCATTATTGAGGAGGATCCAAGGACCTTGAGTGAAGCAATGGCTTTTAGGAATGTTGCTTTTTGGAAAGAAGCAGTTCAAAGTGAGATTGATTCCATCATGCATAATGATACTTAGGAATTAACTGATTTGCCTAGCATTAGGATGTAAATGAATCCTAAAAAGGAAGATGAAAGTGGATGGAAGCATAGATAAATATAAAGCCAGATTGGTTATCCAAGGCTTTAGACAAAAGGAGGGAATTAACTTCTTTGATACTTATGCTCATGTTGCTAGGATTTCCACTATTAGATTGTTGTTAGCTCTTAAAGCTATACATGATCTAGTTATTCACCAAATAGATGTGAAAACTGCATTCTTAAATGGTGATTTGGATGAGAAAATTTACATGAAACAACCTGAAGGGTTTGTGATGCCTGGACATGAAAGCAAGGTATGTAAATTGAAAAAAAATCATTGTATGGTCTGAAACAAGCACCAAAACAATGGCATCAAAAGTTTGATGATGTGGTGTTGTCTAATGGTTTTTCTTTAAACCAAGCTGACAAGTGTGTGTATAGCAAATTTGATGCTTCTGGTAAAGGATTAATAATTTGTTTATATGTGGATGACATGTTGATCTTTGGTGCTGACCAAGATCAAGTAAATAAGACAAATGAATTCTTGTCATCTAATTTTGATATGAAAGATTTGGGGGAGGTTGAGGTGATTCTTTGTATTAGAATCAAATGAGAAAATAATGATATCTTTATTTTTCAATCTCATTATATTGAGAAGATACTGACGAAGTTTAACTTTGCTAATTGTTCTCCTGTTTATACTCATGTAGATCCTACTGTGAAGTTTCGACCTAATAAAGGAACTCCAGTGTCTCAGCTAGAATACTCTAGAGCTATTGGATGTCTTATGTATGCCATAATTAGCACTAGACCATATATAGCTTTTGTTGTAGGAAAGCTTAGTAGGTACACTAGCAATCCTAGTGCTCTACATTGGCAAGCTCTGGGTCGAGTATTTCAGTATTTGAAAGGAACCATGGATTATGGTTTGACTTATAGTGGTTATCCTTCTGTTATAGAAGGTTATTCCGATGCCAGTTGGATTAATAATATGGAGGATCACTCGTCTACGAGTGGTTGGGTATTCCTTCTTGGAGGAGGTGCTATTTCTTGGGCTTCAAAGAAACAGACTTGTATTACAAGCTCAACCATGGAGTCTGAATTTGTGGCTTTGGCTGCAGCTGGTAATGAAGCTGAGTGGCTGAGGAATTTGGTTTATGAAATTCCTTTGTGGCCTAAACCGATGTCTACCATTTCTATCAGATGTGATAGTGCTGCTACCTTGGCTAAGGCTTATAGTCAAGTGTACAATGGCAAGTCTAGACACTTAGGTGTTAGACATAGCATGATTCGTGAGCTTATCATGAATGGTGTGATATCTGTGGAGTTTGTAAGAACTCAATTGAATTTAGCCGACCATTTAACCAAAGGGTTAGCAAGAGATCTCGTACGCAAGGCGGCTATTGGGATGGGTTTAAAGTCCACCTAATTAAATTCTTGTATCAAGATACCCAATTCCCATCTAACGTAATGTTAGATGCTGAATTCAATGTGGAAAGCTTGATATCTTTGGATTGGAACACATAATTACATCATCTCATGGTATGTGTTCAAAACTGCAAGATAAAGGAGGTTGAAATTATATTTCTTAATGGTTTTTTAACAAATTGCATGTGCAGGTGCAAGAGTAAAAAACTACCTATATAAGCATGAAGTTTAGCTGCTTCAAGAAGTTTGGGACTTGGCTTTGATATGCTTATTGAAGGATAGGACACAAGCTAGTAAAACATAGTGTCAAGTAGAACATGTGAATGTGTAAACTGTTGTGTATATTATCTTCATGTATTCACTATGAATAGAAAGAGTTCAATCCTTTAGTGACACTCTGATATTCGAATATTTGGAATGCTAATGTACTAATGTGAAATTCAATCGTCTCGATATTTTATTTATGCATTAGTTTATTGTTTGTTATGAGTTTGCTTTAAGTTAATCAAGATTACATTTAAATGGGGGAGGAATGTTGGTGATTTTGCATCACCAATATGATTTAAGTGTAATGGATTGACTTAGTTAACCAATGTATAATCGTGATAAATGTTCAACAAGCCGGGGTTGTGCGGAGTGCACACTTGTATGACGTTATTATGATTATCATTCGGGGGCGAAGCCCCGAATCACGGGGGTCCGGGGGCAGCGCCCTGGTAGCAGGTCAGCTTGGAAAAAATTTATTTGGTGTAAAGTGCTATGTTAAAAACGCACTTAAAATAAAATTCCCGGAATTATGGACTTGATTTTTGCCCCTTAATTTAACTAATTCGGTAGTTACATAACTGTTATGGCAGTTACAACCGATATTCAGTTTTGTTGGTCACATATATTATCAATCTCATCTCTGGTTCGTTTTTTCATAACAACAAAAACATATTCTCGATTCTTAATCTGAGTTTTATCCGATTTGAGATTTCGATAGAACCATCGAAATACTTCAATCTGAAAGTGTTTACACGACTCTCGGATTTCTGTGATCATAATTCATAACAATAATTACAGAAATTAACTTTGTTAACAACTCGCCATCGACACTTTTCTACTACTAACATATAGGCGGTGTTTGGTAAGCCTATTTATCAAGCTTACTGAGTTTTGATAATGCTAAACAGTACTTTCAGTGTATTTGGATGAAGGTGAAGCACGCTTCTCCTCTAATTAATTTATACAGAAAGTAATACAGTAAGTTTTTTTGAAGGACCAGTTATTTAAAGGGCCTCGCATCTTTTTAATAAGCTAATAAGCAACTCCAAACACTATCTTATAAAAAGTCCAATGGGTTTATTATATTATATATACTTGAACAAAATGTATCAAAATGCATATCAGTTACGAAGTAAGTATTTGACATCTAGAGTCCAAACTCAAAGTAAACCTCGAGGGATAGCAAAAGCTTAACCACCTGTAATTAATGCTTTTTATGAACACATAAAATCTCTAGCTATCAACCACCCCCTTGAATATCACGAGGTAAGAGTATCCAAGATGATAATCTTGATATACCTTGTTTAAGTATCCAACCCTAAATTTAGTAAAAATGGTAGGTGGAACAAGATGTAAAAATAACATGTATACACCGTTTTCAAACTTTATTTCATCATCATTTACACCTTTTTTGGCTTTTGTGTCATTTTCATCACCTTTTTTTTTAAATAAAAATAAAAAAACTTGCATGCATATATACTATATAGAAAAACATATTATAGAAAAACAAGAAACAGCCCTTTTGAAAAAAAAAAGTTTGCAAGCTTTTGAAAAATGGGGTTTTGGGTGTCTGGAAATGTGGTTTTTAAGGTGCATCATAAGTTTAGTGGCAGTAAAAATAGCTTAACTGTTTATAAAGAACATGATTATAACCGGAGACGAATTCTCTCCGCTGTTGACCTCCCTCTTGACAGCCCTACTTCTGCTGGGTAAGTTTTCTGTACTCCTTTACAAGCACATGCATGCACACAGTACAATTGTGTCTTAGGCGTTGTTTGTTTAAGCTTATATGTGGGCTTACGAGCTTATTTGATTTCGGCTTTATATATCTCATAAGCCTCAATTTTCTGGCTTATTTTGAGACTTATGGGCTTATATTAGTTTATCATATCATAATAAACTTATATAAGCCCACACGACACACGTCGTAAAAAAGCCAGAAAATTAGGGCTTATGAAAATGTAAGCCGAAAAAAATAAGCTCATAAGCCACATATAAGCTTAAACTTGTTTTTAATCTTTGTTTATATGATATAAAAATGCTGTTTTTTGAATGTTTTAGTGTCATTTTGTGTTAATAATTGTGTTTTTGTAACCTAATGATCGTTTTGGTTTTAATAAGAAAAAACCCTAATTTTTTGGGTTTTGTAGGGTTTATTATAAGACTTGTTTATGTTAATCAATAATCAAGAAGAAATAACATGTTTGGTTATAGTTTTGGGATAAACATAATCGGGTTTTTTAGAAAAGCCGATTTGACTAAAATAAGGGGTGTTTGTATGAGCTTAATTATTTTTTTCGGCTTATGACTTGCTATTTAAGTTCATAAACTCAAGTTGATAAGCTTATAAGCCCAAAAAGTAAGTTTTCAAAAGTTGATTAAGCTTATAAGCCAGACAAATAAGCTTAAGCAAATTAAACACCCCTTAAGTTGTTTTGAATAAGAAGTTTAAAACTCTTTTTTTATGTGATTATTCTTTTGTGCTGTCAAAATTACAAGTTTGGTAAAATGTGTTGTCTTTAAACAGTGATTTGATTATTTGGTTCTGCCTATAAGCATAAATTAATATAAGCTGTTTAGATAAAATGCCGTTCAAGCTGTTTACAGCAAAATTAGCTATATTTCTTAGTGATTGGGATCTTTAATGTTTATAGGCTCTATTTTACCAAGATCAAAATTGGTACTCCATCAAGGGATTTTCACGTGCCAATCGATACAGGGAGCGATCTCCTATGGGTAAATTGTGCCGGATGCGTAAATTGTCCCAAGAAAAGCGACCTTGGAGTATGTTTTCAAGATAGTTTTGACTAAATTTTATTCCGTTAAATTTAAAAGTATCCATTTACCTTCCTATTATATTTTAATTCCGTTTTGCAGATCCCACTGGCGCTATATGATCCTCTGAATTCCTCGAGTGCCAAAATGATTACTTGTGGTGAAGAATTTTGCTCAGCCGCAATTGACCCGTCTCATAGAAACTGTCTTAGAGGGTCACGATGTCCGTATCTTGTTAGATACGCTGATGGGAGTTCAACGAGAGGATTTTTGGTTACAGATACGGTGCAACTTGATAGAGTATCTGGGAACCTTCAAACTGATAGCATGAAAGGGAGGATTTCATTTGGGTTAGTTAATCGTGACATCAATTTAATAAACAGATTACAAGAAATGGAGTTATATAGTAGTTCAGGAGTGTTTGGGATTGCTTATTAATGCTACTTATTTGCTAGATAGTATACCAACATAGTAAATTAAACACATAAGCAATTCAGCCAAACGCTAAAATGCTTATGTGCTTTAAAAATAAGGAGTTAAGCACTTAAACAATCAATGCCAAACATCCTCTTGGTTACTTTTACTTATGCTGCAACTTTTGGTATTTGCTACTATATGATTCTAAGTCTAATTTTCTTAATTTTTCCGAGGTAGGTGTGGATCCCAACAACTAATGCAATTAGGTTCAACTCAGCAAGCTCTAGATGGGGTACTAGGGTTTGGACAATCAAATTCTTCCATAATTTCACAACTTGCTTCAGCAAAAAAGGTAAAAAAGACGTTTTCACATTGCTTGTCGGGTTATAAAGGCGGGATCTATGCCATTGGAGAAGTGGTAGAGCCAAAAGTACAAACAACACCAATCATGCCTAATCAGTAAGCAACCTAGCTTTGACATTTGACATTTGTTTTATGTGATGTATAGTAGAATCGATCTATATTATGTTCTTTATTTTGTTCACGCACACGTCAACGAAACACATGTCAATGAAAAATATATGTATGATAAATTTTGACGATTTATTTATCTACAATGTAGTGCACACTTTAATATTGAGTTGATGGCCATTGATGTCGGTGGTGATTTTATCGACATTTCATCGAGTTTATTCAACACACCATCAAAGTATGAAACAATAATCGATAGTGGTACCACATTGGCTTATTTTCCCGATAGGGTTTACGACCAACTAATGGAAGCGGTAAGTGGCATTGTGAGATATGTTAAAAAACGTTTTTTACCTGTTATGATAATCTCATTATACTTGTAACCTAGATAATGGCCGCTCAACCAAATGCTGATTATCACACAACCGGCGATTTCAGGTGTACTAAGTACATCAGAAAGTGAGTGTTGTTTAACTTGATTTTGTTTCTTAATTTAGAAACTTCATATACTATGATTTATACTTAATTTATCTTATGGCTAGATGCGTCAACATTTTGAAGAATTAAAATTTAACTTTGATACCGCAGTGTTGATTATGGTTTTCCGGTCATCACGTTTCACTTTGCTGATTCGCTTCAGTTGAAAGTGTATCCCCATCAATACCTCTTTAGAGTTAAGGTATATGATCAGATTTAAGAAAGAAAATCTATATTTTATTATCATACGTAGCGTTTGTATGTCACATCTTTGACTGTATTATCAGAATAAAGATTGGTGCATCGGTTTTCTGGCCAATGGCATGAATCCACATGCGCCAAAAGACATGACCTTGCTAGGAGGTATGACAGATCTTTAAACGGTTTAGCTTAATATTCTTAAACTTTGTTGGTAATTTGTTATTGTTTTGAACGCAGATATTTTACTAACAGATAAGTTGGTAACTTATAACATGGAAGATCATACTATTGGATGGACGGAGTATGATTGTATGTAGTCTTCTCTCATTTCTATGATTGTAGTCTTCGAGTAGGTTGGGCAATAAGTCAAAAAATTATAATTTTTTTTTTACAATTACATAAACAATACTATCGCAAAAGGAATCTAAATATATAAATTAAATGATGTTAAAAAAGGTGTAATAGTAGACTTTGGGCTAAATGGGTTAAAATTGTCACCTTTACCATGGTTGAATGGGTCGGAGGATGGTATAAATGATGTTAGTTTTGTCATTGTTTTAGGCTCATCGAGCATCAAAGTGAAAGATGAAGAGACGGGGAGGGTGTATGAGGTTGGTGCTCATGGCCTTTCTTCATCAGGATCAGGTCGTACATGTGGCCCGGTTTTCATTTTGATGGTGTTTATAATGGCTACTAAAATGGTAATGTATTAGGAACATATGGCTAGCATGTTGTAATCATGTTATATGGTTATGTTCAATAAAATATATATTAGATATGAAATTCTAATGTTGCTTGTGTTACCAGCAAGTTTTGACCCATTTGCAAATGGGTCGATTTGGGTTACACTTGATATTTAAGGGGAACAATGGGTAAAAGTACAAGTTATACAAGTATACTAATAAAAAGTTCATATGACAAACAAGAATAAACTTTCTTAACCAGAACATCTTCATAACGTCACTTTGATACAGAGCAATACGTGAGTATGCATACGTAGGTTAGGGCATACGTATGCAATCATAAAGTCATTCAGTTAAGGCTAACGGAGCCATACGTGAGTAGGCTACGTAGGTTAAGGTATACGTATGCAATCATAAAGTCATTTAGTCCGGGCTAACGTAGCAATATGTGAGTACGCAAATGTAGGTTAGGGTATACGTATGCGATAGTCATTTAGTTAAAGCTGGCGGAGCAATATTTGAGTATGCATACGTTATTTAGGGTATACGTATGCAATCATAATGACTTTACAATAAGGCCGGCGGAGCATTACGTGAGTATGCATACGTAGATTAATTAGGGTATACGCATGCAATTAACCTCATTCTAATAAGGGCAGACAGAGCAACACGTGAATATGCATACGTAGGTTAAGGTACACGTATGCATACGCGTGCTCGGATGTACATGAAGATTTGTACACGGAAATATGCTCATTCTAACTAGAAACAAATCAGGGGCATATCTTACAGAAAATTTCTTTTATATAGAAAGATATACAGTAGCAATAATTACATTTACGCAACTGATGTTATAAGTAGAGTGATTTTACAAAGTTGTCCTCAAAAACTGTACTAGAAAGTACAGAAGCGCAAGAAACAATGCTAGCTGGTAGGCATCCCTTTGAAAGTCGTCCTGATTTTGGAAGAACTGTAATAAAACATCAAATAAACCGAAAAGATTATTCAGCTTAACAATCAATTAATGTGATTAGGGTCATTCACTTATGATGATGATTAGCAAGGTTAATATAGAATGAATAGATTCATTGTTCAAAAAAAATATAGAATGAATAGATATGTAAAGAAAAAAAAAGGTACCTTTGTAGGATCGCCAGAGGGATCTGGATAGATTTCCATATTTTCTTTCTTTGGCGAAAAACGGCTTGAAAAGTTCTTGAGAGAATCAGAGAAATCTTTTGAAGATTCGATTGTAGAATATAAACGGCGTGATGCCCAGAAATAAGCCTGAGCAATTGTTGATGATGAAGATAAATCCCAAACCTCTTCATGCTCGGTAACTTGACCACTGATTTGATTAAGTGTAAACCGAGAGTTGACTTTAAGTATCACTGGTCCTCCTACACTAACTAGCGGGTTCTTAGGGTTCCCTTTTAAAGTCCACTTTATATTCAATACACTAGTAGACAACATCGACATGTCCTGCACACTCTGTGAAAACAAGTGGGTCAAACAAGGTTGATAAGTCATAATAGGTTGCAGTCATATACGAATAGTTTTGATATACTAGCCGGGTTGGGCTGATCCGTCAACAGATCACATTTCAATTTTGTAAATATTTAGTTTATAAAGTATGACTCTTTAGATGGTAGATGATTTAAGACCAAGTGTTAAATCCATTTTGACCCGTTAAATATTTACCTTTTATCTACTTTTCATTTACCTATTATCAAACAAATACAGCTTGTATTGACCCGTTTTCATATGAACACGTTGAAAATGCGACCTAGATGGGTAGTAGGGACTTACTTTAAGGTACTTACCTGATTGAATATACATAGAGTAAAATAAGCAGATATGCATTGTTATCCAAACACTCAAAACTACTTATCTATTGATTTTAAAGCAGATAAGCACTTATAAAAGCAGAATCCCAAACACCTGCCCAGATCTTCTAGCACTTTACTAAGTAACATTGTTCAAACTAAGTTTGCATCAATTCTAATTCAAATTTTAACGAGAAGAAGCCAGTTCTAAACGAAACATAAATCCTCACCGCAGTAGGTTTATCTAGTGCATCGGTTGACCATAACGGTCTCTTATATTTCTCACGCCCAGTAAAGCTTCTAACTGGATCCTGCATTCAGTAATGCTATAAATATTTTAGCTCCACTACCAACATGGTTAACATGGTAATTTCTGTTATTTTAACTGTCCATTCAGAACAGTCTGTTTAATTACCTTGTATTTTACTGACGCGGCATATGTTCCAAGAGCGCGATTGCCCTCCCGAAGCTCTAAAATGTCACGTGCAAGCTGTCTCGCAGTAGCTTCAACAGATGGGCTGCTTATGCATTCAAACTCATTGCATAATTCACCAAACTCCATACCGTCAACAATTTTGTCAGCCTCTGACTTTTCCGTAATAAGGTCGGGAGACACTTCCGTAGTTTTAGAGTCATTTGCTACTGCAATAGATTTTCAAAATTATTTAGTACTCCATTTAATGTCAGCATATAGAAATTTTCAGCGAGAATAGCTGAAATGAACTTTGTTAACAATCCACCATCGACAGTTTTCTACTATTCACTTTTACTGAGTTTTGCTAAAGCTAATAAGCACTTTTAAGTGTTTGGATGAAGGTAAAGGGCTTATGCTTATCAGCTTATCTAAGCTGTCTTGGCGGACTAGCTTATTCCAAAAGGGTTCTGTGTATGTGAAATACGCTGATAAGCAAATCCAAACACAATCTCATACTAAATCCAATGTGTCAACCTTGAAGTCGAAAAGTATAGCATGCCTCTTACGGGATTATTTGGCATTGCTTTTAAAGGGAGTACACGATCCGGAATAATTACTACTCTGCTACTATACTAATACACGTTGGAAATATTGTTTGAAGTTGTTGTTATCCTATAGCAAGTTGTTTAAGTGTTTACCAACGTATGATTAAATAATAATCAGCTTTATTGCTGCTATTCCTAAACTTAGAATATAAGTTATGACCAAACATTAAAAACCGGTATCTGCAAAGTGAAAACATTATACTACGCAGTTTAATGGCTAGTTTACAAGATCTTATTTTCATTAGAAATGTACATTTGAATATGAAAAGTAAGCAAAAATATAAACCTCGAACTGGGAAAAGACGGCGTTGGCGATGGGTGGAGAAGGTGACGTGCAGGTGGTTAAGAGAGCGTAGATTGACTGCGCCGTTGGAGGGGTTTGGGGAAATGGCAGGCAGAGCAGAAGCAGAGGCAGAGGCAGTGGTCATTTCTTTATGTTTCCATTCTGCTTCTCATTTGGATTCTTCTTTTCTTGTTTTCAGTGGATAATGTGTTTTTTTCTGTGTCAGAGGATATCATAATGCCACGACATCACTATTTTAACTAACTTTTTCTGATTTCCATTTTGACCCTACCCTGCGCACTTATTTATTTTTAAGGAAATATACTATGTATTGTAAACTGAATTTTCTGTACATTATAGCAAAAGAAATGTACATGCAACAATCACCGAGTTTTGACCTTTTCCATTGACAAATACACGTAATCTGATTGTTGTATCGTACCACAACCTACAATAATTCAAGGTGTCTCTATAAAGATACAAGGAGCTGTAACGGATGGTTGGTTGGTTTGAGTGAAACGGAACAACAAAAATTCGGTGCATAAGCGCACACTAAAGAGTGCATCGGCATATGTATGTTGCTATCGTGGTACATCCACAAGAAGCATTCAGTATTACAAAGGAATTCGCACTTGGCAAACAGTGTCAAACACAGGAGCCGAAAGTCAGCAAGTCTGGTATGTATCTGGGCATATTGAATAAACTAAATCAACTTACCTGCTTAGCATCAGATACATAGTATTTGATGTTTTTCAATCGACTAACCATTATACATCACAATATATTTTTACGAATGTAATATATTACATTACATCATTCTTCAAACGTAACGCATGATTACATGTACATGTAAACGCTATACTAGCATACTAATGATTTAAGAACAAACATATCGTACATGATCATGTCACCGCCTATCCTGAAACAAACACTCTGAAATTGATTATCAGAAACAAAACTGAACATATTGTTCAAGAAGGAACCCAGCTCAAGCTAGATTACCATATCAAATAGCCGATCACAGACTTTTCAACGCTCTTTAGACCTCATGCAACAGCTCTCTGTTCATCCCCTTCTCTGTGTTGCTTCAAAATGCTTACACTTTTGTCCTGTACACATGTGAAAAGTTGAACAGTATTATATTTCCGTGAATACAACCAGCAAGCAAACTAGTAGAGCTTTGATAGATATAAATATTGATCACATAGATGACAACTATCAATCGTGTTGATGAAGCAATCGACCATAAATCTTAAATGTTGATGCTAATCAGTAATCATTCAGTCTCGTGAAACTTAAAAAAATTCTACTATGGGGTGTCTCGTTTATGCAATCATGTCAATTTGGGTTGTATTTCATTCATAATGGCCTAATGGGTAAAACCAAAAATTTATTTTCCAAAGGAAACTGATTAACTGGGTCAAAAGGGTCAAACAGGTAGAAAGTCGCCTTAACCGTTTTCAAATGCTTAAGACCTCCTAAATAGATTAGTTTATAGAGCCTGATTACTGTATTAATATTACTTTTTGTACATCGTATTACTTCCTTCTAATTTTTGAAAGTCTTGTCAGATCAACCCAACCTCACCAGAACACGTTTGTACCTATACGGCTATACTTAAAAAGTTACTCGTTTGGACCCAAACCTATTTTAACCAGATAACCAATCCATCTGTTATGGCAGCTCTAGCCCTATGTTATCTGCTGGGGGTACGTTTGTGGGTATATCAAAACCAGTGAAAGTGAACTACAGTTTCAACTATTGTACTTGTGTATATGCAAAACCAAATAACTTTGTAAGTCCTTGTGTTTTAGACCCCTAAAAGTGTAACTTTACTGACTACACCATTCTATTTCGTTTACTTTTTGCCATAATAAAATGCAAAATGGTGGTTTCCTGCAATTTTACAAGTATATTGGTTCGTGGCAATGAAATATGTTGATGACATAACACAAGAACATGGTCACGTAAATGAGTGTTTACAATATTGCGTGATAAAGCTCTACAGGATCGTCATTGATATTATATTAGTATATGACTGTCCAACACTCCAACATACGGAGTATGATAAGAATCAAGAGCAACCCTGTTCAATATATGAAAAGTGCAAGACACAAATTTCATTTCGCACATTGATACACTCATACACATACACATGTGATTGTAGGTCAATGAATATGACAAACGCTCAAAATACATGCGTTCAATTAATTATGTGGTATATGATTTTCATGAGAACAGATTCTAGACACATGCTCTACTCCTAATCCAAATGTTTAAACCTGAAAATGATATCCCAAAAACATAATAATAGTGTGGCCTACTACGAAAGAAGTTCAAGCTGACACATGAGGTAAGACACTAAACATTCAAATAAGGTGAAAAACATGCTATCCTTATATTAAAAAAACCGAACAATTAGCTTTAGGTATAGCTCTTGTCTCTCGATATAGCTAGAATAGACTAATGACAAAGAAAATGTTTTGCAGTTGAAAATGGCTCGTTAGAAAAAAAGTCAGATGTGCACTCATTTTTGGACTAGAGGTAAATTACATACGTCTAACCCACAAAAGATGCACCTTGCTTCCTACTAGCAACTACCCTAATATGTTGATAACACGTATAAAATCAAAAAAGTTGCTCTATCATCCAGGCTCATTGTACTTATGAGCAGATAGTAACTCAGTTCAGTCCAAAATCGTAAAACTAATGAAATACATACATTTTGACTTAAAGGTCAAGCAATATGCTCTTATACTTCGACGTTGGTATCCATATCTATGCTTTTTTTTACAATGAAGAGTGTTTACTGTTTAGCCCTACGTTTTAAATGTGATTTTGTAATATTTGCGTTTTCAAGTCTAAGACAATCCATTGTTAGTGTGTTTGGGGAAACTCAGTTTATTCGCATAACGTTGATAACTGACACCACTTACCGATCCACACGCCCCGCCCCGAGGACAATATTTGGACGGGAATGCTAAGGTTATCCCCCACACAGACTCAACAGCCCATTCAGAAAAAGATCTGCCCATACATGACTATTTATT
>BQNB010090496.1:14490-27129 GCA_026074375.1 Tanacetum coccineum | reverse complement strand
GTGTCTTATATATGTTATAGGGAGTATGTGTTTGAATTTTCGGATTCGACGTCTAAGTTTTGAGCATTACGTGGAAGTTGTCGTAAATTTCCTGATGGAATTTCAATGAGGTCGGTCCTACTAAAAGTGTGTTAGCTTTTAGCATATTTTTGACCATTGCTAATAACACAATCATTATGAACATTTAGACGTAACAAAACATCATCAACACAAGTGTAAGTTGTGATTCGATGATTATTCTTTTTGTCCTTTTTCAATCGATTTTGTAATTTCATGTAGTGACCACGAATGGTAGTACATGTAGATTTAGAAAATATGTATGGTCATTTTACTGATATTTTCATGATCTAGTAAAATTCTAATCTCGATTATGTTCATTATTGGAACGTGTAATGAGAATTAAGATCTTTTAAATAATGATTAATTTCTTCATTAGATTTCCGCTTATGATTATTTTTGGGAGGATGGAGGAGCACTATCCATGATGAATTCCATCATTCCTAGTCCTAATCTTAAATAATTAAATATTTTGCGTTTTAAAAGCTTAGTTAATATATCGGCTAAGTTATCTTTGGATGCAACCTTTTTGATAGAAATGTTTCCCTTTTGGAAGTTGTTGCAAAGGAAGTGGTGACGTATTTCAATAGGTTTAGTCCTAGAGTGTTTGAGGGGGTTTTTACTTAAGTCGATGACGCCTTTATTGTTGCACATGATCGAAATATCGTCGAGTCGCATGTCGTAGTCGATGAGAGCTTCTTTCATCCATAGTGCTTGTTGACACGCCTTTTTAGAAGTAACATATTCGGCTCCAGTCGTGGAGATAGTAAGGGCCGTTTGTTTCTTAGAGAACCAAGATGTTAGACAACATCCCATGAACGTACAAACGCCACTAGTGCTTTTTCGATTAACGTAGTCGCCCGCGTGGTCGGAGTCGGCGTAAAATATAGTTTCTATACCGGTTCCTTTTGGATACCATAATCCTAAGTGGGTAGTACCCCTAATATATCTAAATATACGCTTAACGGCTTCTAAGTGGGTAGTTTTAGTATTTTCATGAAAACGCGCACATAAGCAAACACTAAACATAATATCGGGCCTGCTTGCAGTTAAATAAAGTAAACTACCAATCATACCTCGATATTTAGTGCTATCCACGGAGTCAGCTTCGTCATTCTTGGTGAGCTTGATCTCTGTCGACATCGGCGACTTGGTTGGTTTGGAATCTTCCAACCCGAACTTCTTTAACATCTCCTTGATGTACTTGAATTGATTGAAAAATATCTCGTCTTCCATTTGTTTTATTTGAAGACCCAATAAGAAGTTTAACTCGCCCATCATACTCATTTCAAACTCGTCGTGCATGATTTTTGCAAAATCATCACATAACTTTTGACACATTGATCAAAATATAATGTCATCGACATATATTTGAACAATAATGAGATGTGAGTTAAATTTATTTGTGAAAAGAGTATTGTCAACCATTCCTATAGAAAACTCATGTTTTAGTAAAAATGCTTTTAGTCTATCATACCAAGCCTTAGGAGCTTCCTTAAGACCGTACAAAGCCTTTTTGAGTTTATAAACATAATTTGGTTTTTCAAAATCAATAAAACCAGAGGTTGACCAACGTAAACCTCTTCGTTTATAAAACCATTTAGAAAAGCATTTTTACGTCCGTTTGATATAATTTAGAATCATTTGCACAAGCAATAGCAAGAAGTGTTTGAATAGACTCTAATCTAGCTACCGGTGCGTATGTTTCATCATAATTTATACATTCTTGTTGATTATACCTTTATGCTACTAATCTAGCCTTATTCCTAGACACAATACCATTTTTATCTAACTTATTCATATATACCCATTTTGTTCTAATAACCAATTGATTCTTAGGTAGAGGCACTAAATCTCAAACATCATTAGCTATAAATTGGGTTAGTTCTTCTTGCATAGCTACAACCCAACTTTCATCTCCTAATGCCTCATTGACATTCTTAGGTTCTATGGTCGAGATGAAACAAAAGAAATTACTATAATTTTGGGCTTGTAATATTAATCTTCTTTGATTAAGATTTCCTATGACTTGTCCTAATAGGTGATTTTTAGACTCTTTAATGTTAATGACATCATAAACTTCTATAGACTCATCATCAATATTATAATTATTCTCTACTTTAAAATTATTTTCAATAGCTTCTTCTTCACTAAATCATCATCAACCAATGGTGATAATTTAGTGGGAGGAGGACTTTTATCGAATGTTATGTTGAGTGATTCTTCGACTTTCATGGTGTGCTTATTTAAAATAATGTAAGCTTTGCCATTTTGAGAATATCCTAGAAAAACACCTTCGTTTGACTTTGGGTCAAATTTGGTTAAATAATCTTTAGTCTTTAATATGAAGCACTTGCTTCCAAATACTTTGAAATATTCTAATGAAGGTTTTCTACCTCTATATATTTCATAAGGGGTTTTTCCTAGAATTGGTTGGATTAATATTCTACTAAGTATTTAAGTTGAAGTGTCAACGGCATTGCATCAAAACTTTTGAGGTATGGATTGTTCATTTAACATAGTCCTAGTTATCTCTTGTAATGCCTTGTGCATCACAAAAAGCTTCAAATTGTACTCGTTATCAAATTCCCGACCATGATCCGTTCTAATAGCAACTATAGAACATCCTAGTTGGTTTTGTATTTTCTTAATTAATATTTCAAAATTCTCAAAAGCTTTGCTTTTGGTTTTTAGAAACTTTGTCCAATTATATCTTTTAATAATCATCTACTATTACTAAAGTATATAACTTGCCTATGTAACTCTTAATAGCAGATGGACCAAATAAGTCCATATGCAAAATTTCTAAACATCTATTAGTATAAACCAAGTTTTTAGCTTTATGACTTGCATGGGCTTGCTTTCCAATTTTGCAAGCATCGCAAAAGTGTTTATCGTATTTTAGCTTGGGTATTTTCCTAACCAATTCTTTGGATGACAAAAATTGGATTAAATGCATATTTGTGTGACCAAGTCTTCTATTTCATAAGGTATAATTATCTACTACCGTGGCAAGACATAATTTGTCTTGAGACTTATTTCCTAATTTTGTGACGTATATACTATTTTTCCTAATACCATTTCCTATGACTTTATCATCTTTAATTATTTCACTACCATCTTCCGTGAATAAGACCTTACACTTATTGTTACAAATTTGACCAACACTAAGTAAATTAAAATCTAAGTTATCTACGTGTTCTACGTTTGATATAGTAAGAGTGTCATTAGAGATCGTACCTTTGCCAATGATCTTTCCTTTTAAGTTACTTCCAAAAACAACATTACCTCCATCGTATGCTTTGTAGGTTGAGAATAGACTTTTGTTTCCCGTCATGTGTTTGGAGCAACCGCTATCTTTAATCCATTCGTCTGGCTCCAAACAAGTTCTCAAGCATACCTAATTAAGCAAAAACAAACTCAAGCGATTGGTCCCCAATATCTCATGGGTCCAAAAATGTTAGTGTTGTACATCCCTTACATTTGTGGTAATTGATTGGAATATTGGAATGGGATGCAATTTTTCATATGTACAAAACCTTGATTTTGATTATTATTCCAATTCATAGGATAATGACTTTGGTAAATTGTGCTAGAAATGGTTATGTAATTAACCTAACATTACACATAATATTTTACGAGCTACGCAGCGGAAATTAACTCGTATAAAAACTATAATTAACATAAAACATAAACGGAAAACGTACCTCTAGCAACCAAGCTAGTCAAGAAACGAGAGCTTCATGAGAATCTGCATGTGTATTAAACCATGCGAAACCGAAACCTTTCAATTTGCTAAAATAAACAACCTCTACGTGTATCCACACTACACGTTAACCAATATCACCCGAATTCTAGTTCCACGAGCCAACGAATGAAGAATACTAGAAGTATTCGAGCTCAAACTCCTTTCCCGTAGGGGAGTTTGTTTTGTCGACCACTAAAGAGAAGAGAGAAGAAGGGATGAGAATAATGAGCTAAGGGATCCTCTATTTATACAAGATATAGAGCCCTAAAGTTTACATATCCCATCGATGTGGGATAATATGGTTTTCTCTTCTCTTTTAGCCTAGGCTGGTCGAACCAACACCAAACATACCCTTGGTGTTGACGTTTTGACTTTACTAATATTTATGTATAATTGCATTTAATTACACAATAATTAAAAAGCCTTATAGTTTATTATTCGTAAATGAACTAATTAACGACCGTTAGTATTCTATCGTTGGAATATTAATATACATAATAAATATACACTTATATTATTATATACATTAATCTAGTATTAATACATATATAATAAATATACACTTATATTATTATATATATACCAATAGAGTGATATTTAAGTGTATACGTGTGTGACCCCCGTAGGCTCACTTATTCCCAGTCGTATAAATATCCATATGACATGAGAATATCTCAACAAATTGGTCCGCTAGAGTTTCTTCTAGGTTGAGGTGTATTGTATCTTTGTTGAGAAGAATTATTTCTTCTAGGTGGAGGTGTTTTAGACCTAGACTCGGTTTTGACATAACCTAAACCACTCTTAAGGGATGGTTTTAAAGATGGTTTCTTTGACTCTTCAATCTTATTATGTATTATTTTCTTTCTAGTAATGAAAAAATCCGATCGCGAAAACATAGGTGGGCTAACAACATGTTTTGCCACTTTTTCACAACTCGGCGGATCCACGGATCCAAAGATGGTGGATCCATGCACCTTAATGGTGGAACCATTGGTTGTATTTCCAATGGATGACCCAGCAAAGCTAATGGGGTTTGTTCCGCTTGTTGACGCTTTACTACTATCAAATCCTAAACCTATTTTACAACTAGGTGACTTTTAAATATTTAACATTTCTGTTGATAGAAATAATGCCTAAAAATGTTATTAATATTTTTCGACCTCTCTATGTTTTGATAATCACAAAATATAAACACGATCAATGAAAAATTATTTGCAAACAAGTAATTAGTAGTAAATTTTTATTTCGAAAATTTAATCACCTAAAGGTATGAATAAATAAATGCTTAATGCATTTTATCATCAAAGGAATTTTTATTTAACCTCATATTTTTTATAAAAATGTCACAAACATTTTTATAACTTTTACAAAATATTTTTAGATTTAAAAGAAATGTTTTATTCAAAATAAATATTTTGAATTCAAACTTTCTATCTAAAAACGGCTAGAAATGTTCCAGAAAAGATAAAAAAAGGAGCGTCTGGCCTGGGCGGCCACCTTAATTATAAGGGCGGTCCCCTTAATTATTAAGGGGACCAACACCCTAATTAAGGGAACCGCCCAGACAAAAAGGCAACTCAGTTTGCCTATAAATACTGGAGTATTCCCTACTAATTTTCTCACCTTTTGCACACACTTTCTTTCCGTTCTAAATCAGTTTATACTCTCCTACAATCCTTTGATCATTTAATCATAAAGCTTTGTTTCTAAGTGATCCAAGCTTAATTCCTCAAGTTCAAGAGAAGAATACTTCTTAACATCAAGTCAAGAAGTGTTATAGTTTAGTTGGTATTATTGTAAAGTTTTGTTAGATCTTGTAATACATTCTGTGTTTATTGGTGAAGAGTGTGTATTGTATTTGTGTTATTAGTTAGAATTGTGGTGATCATTCTAGTATAGTTTAGATCGGGTGATCTTTGCAAGTGGTTTTATATGGGTGTGATTGATAGTAGTGTCTAGGTCATAGTGAAGTTGAGAAAGAGTAGTGAAGTTGTAGGAGCCGACAGTGAAGTTGGTGAATGCGAAGGAGAAGTTCGTGAAGTAAAGCAAAGTTGTGAGTTGTTGTAAAGTGGTGTGATTAGCATACAAGAGTTGTGATAGATTGGTTCTAGCTAGGATTAGAACTCGACATTTCGCTTAGTGTCAGAAATTGGTGTAACCAAAGTTGTGTATAGTTTTCTTCGCCTAAAGGGATTTTGTTGACATAGTGAAGAGAACTCTCGAGTTTGGTGATCAAGGAGTGGAGTAAGGCGAAGAGGTGCTTCGTTACCGAACCACTATAAATCCTTGTGTTGTGGTTTGATCTTTCTAACTCTTATCTCTTGTATTTCATATTTACTTGTTATTTATCTACTTACTTGTATTATTCATATTGTGCACATATTGAGATCACATAAAGTCGAATCTAAGTTTTTATAAACAAACATAACATTAATTTAAAAAGCGGTAAACTATTCAACCCCCCTTCTAGTTTTCCACAAGCGGTAAACAATTATATTTTAAAACTTGAATCAATCTATGAAATCAGAAAAATATTTAGAAGGGCAATCTATGCAAAGACCATCACTATTTGAAAGTGATGGATTTATTTATTAGAAAAATATATTTGAAACTTATGTGAAATCAAAAGATGTAGATCTTTGGCATGTTATTACCTCCTATTCAAAAATATATACGAAAAATATATTTGAAACTTATTTGAAAGTGGTGATTTTCCTCCTATTCAAAATAATCATGAAACTAAAAAGGATGAAATAGTACCATTTGATAAACAAAATGATGATCTTAAAAAGAAACTTGCTAAAAATAATGAAACTAAAATTGTGATTTATAATGCTTTACCACGGAAAGAATATGAAAGAATTTTTATGTGTAAAACCGCAAAAGAAATTTGGGATACTTTATTAATCACTCACCAATGTAATAGTCAAGTCAAAGATAATAAAACAGATCTTCTTGTTCAACAATATGAACAGTTTACGATTCCGAAAGAGGAATCGATAGATAATGCTTTTGCTAGATTTAATACTATTATTACTAGTCTAAAAATACTTGATGAAGGTTTTTCTAGCAAGAATTATGTTAGGAAATTTCTTAGGGAACTTCATCCTAAATGGCGTGCAAAGGTTAAGGCTATTGAAGAATCAAAAGATTTAACATCTCTATCACTTGATGAACTTATTGGAAACTTCAAAGTTTATGAAGTAATAATTAAGAAAGATTCTGAAATGGTCAAAGGCAAAAGAGAACAAAATAGATCTCTTGCCTTGAAAACAAAAAAGGAATCAAGTGATGAAGATAGTTCGACTTCCGATAGTGAAGACGAAGAATACGTGATATGTGAGAAATCACATATCTTTATTATATCTAAAATAACCCTTAAATGATCAAAATGTGCAAAAATATACTTGTATATTGCTTGTTTTGTCTTTGTGATTGTGTAGGTACGGATAATGCAAATATCACAAGAAATCGGCCAAAACCAGACAAACACGGACACGAGAACGGAAAAGAGTGCACAAGAGCCAGGGATTTGATTGCTAAAAGGTCAAATGGTCAACATAAAGTCAACTCTTGGTCAACATTGGTCAACCACAAAAAGACAAAATCCTCAAAATTCCCAAAATGCCCTAAATGTTAAACCTAATTTCACCAAAAGTCCCTAAGCCCTAACACCGTTATCTCTTTATATTATAAGAGATAACGATCGTTATCTCCTATAAATCCTAAAACATTATAACCAAGCCCAAACCATAAGCTCAGGCCCATTTCTTTTTACCCGGGCCCAAAGTCAAACCCCCCAAACACCTGGGTTAAACAAAGATATAAAAAGAAAGAAAAAGGTGCGGGAATTCATTTTTACTGTTCATATCCTTCTTCGTTTTACCTCCTGTCAAAATCAAAGGGTAAATGGTAATTGATGATGTGGCACTATGATTCGAGTACCAAGGTACATGCTGGCAGAGTTAGACGTTATAAGAGGCTCTCATTGGTCGAAGCCCACAAGAAAGGACACGCAGATATTGAAAGAAGCAAACCAATTATTGGATTTTTGCACTAAATTTAGTGCAAAAGAAGCACAAGTACTCTGACATACGAAATGCCACGTTGGCAATCCGTGTGCTCATCATATCAAATCCAACGGACCATAAATGAGATAAAAGGATTAAGGGCTAAGATCATGGATAAGAGGAGCAGGCTAGACTCCTAGAAGCTTCACCAAGACCTTATAAATAGAGAGCTCTTCACACACAGGAGAGGAGTTAGTTAGTTAGATGAAATTTCAGCTTATTAAATTTAGCTTTTGTAATTTCCTTTAAAAATGTTTTAGCTTAATATTTACTTAATGTAATTTCTATTCTCAGTATTATAATCAGCTGTTTTTATTAAATTCAAGTTTTCTTATTTTGATCTTTACTCTTTCACAAGCTCACTTGTTTTCAAACTTTATTTAATAAGCTGTTAATGTTACATAAGCTCTAATAAGCTCATATCAGCTCTCGAAGTCTCTAAGCTTAGATTGAGCTCAAGTTAATCATTAATCTACTTAAACAATCAAAATCAGTTAATTCCTATGCTTAAAATGGATTTGGTTGCTTTGGATGATGAACTAGCAATGGAAGAGTATATAGGATTTACAGCTATCCTTGTGATAAGATAGAGCTTATTGACCTGCTCTTTGAGCAAATTAAGCCTTTGTTTAGTTAGGCATTTGTAGTTCTCATTATCTTTTGGTCCTTAAATTCAGAGTTTGAATCTGCTAATCAGCTTATTTTTGCTTATTTTGTACTTATAATTGCTTAATTATGCATTATTAGTTATTGTTTTGATATATGTCTTTTTAGCTTTAATAGTCTAGTCATATTTTTCTTCATATGTCTAATAATTCATTAAAAATCCTAAAAATTATTAGCATAACTAGTAGCTGAATGATTCTGGCTTGTTTGATTGTTGGTATAAGCTCATAAGGTCTGTTAATAGTTGTTTGTTATCTGGTAATTAAGTTTTGTTCACTAGATCTTTATTTCATAAGCTCAAATGAATTTTGATAAAAATAAGGAGGTGATGTCATATCAGTAATAACTACAAGTTAGTACTGCATTGTTGCCATTTTGGTCTTTTAGATTTTTGGTTTTAATCTTTTCATTTAAATCTGTTTTGGTAGATTTGTTAAGCTAGGTTAGAGTAGTAATTGAGTTTTTCTTAAGTTAGTTAATAAAGTCCATGTCTGTTAAGATCATTTGCATAACTAGTTTAATTGATTTATAGTAATTGTCTGATTTATTTGCTCTTACGTTGGTGTTTATGAGTGTTAGAAGTAGTGCTTTAAGTCTGCATCAAAGGTTTTAAGGTTTTATTCATATAAGTGCAAACTGCGTCAGCAGTTTTAAATGACAAATAACCTTTTTCAACATCAAATATCAAATGGTATAAGTAGCTTTTAGGATTTGATTTTTGGTTTACAAATAGGTCTAGGGTCAGTGTCAATCTTTTTCAACTTAGTTTTCAAAAAGTAGCTTATTTAGTTATCTGTTTTTAGCCTTAAAATAAGCTTTTTGTCTTTTAAAACCAAAAGTAACTAAGTGTTTTTAGTATATAAGTTGTTTTCAACAAGCTTTTTCATTAAGCTCCTGAATTTCAAAATGGTTTTAAAAAGTTGTTTAAGTAGTATTTTAGGTGTGCTTTTTAGGGTAATAATCCAAAAGTCCATAAGCACCCTTTAGCTTATTTAAAAATAAGCTCAAAGGTGCCTTAAGGGGCTGTTTGGTTATTAGTTATACCAATAGTGCTTATTCCTTTATTCTAGCTTATCTGCTTATTGTTATGGCTTATTTAGGTTTAGCTTAGCTTATTAGTTTAGTATAATCCCATTTTAGCTTATTTGGTTTTGATATAAGCTTATTTGAGCTTATTTGCTTTCTAGTGTAAAATTTTAAGTGTTTTTAAGCTTTTTAGCTTTTCTGTCATTCTAGCTTATCAATTGTGCTTATTTTAGTTCTTATGTGCTTATTAGATATAGCTTTATATGTATGTCTTAGCTTATTTAACTTTTCCCTTAGCTTATTTGTTCTTAAAAAGCCCAAACAGTTTGCATTATATAGGTTTAGTAGGATTTGCTTATTCTGTCATTTTAAATTGCTTATTTCGTGCTTATTTTTGAGTTTTGAAAAACATTGTCTTCATTAAAGTTGTGTTTAAATTTGTTTCTTTTTAGTTTTTCTACAACTTTGTTTTTAAACTTTTTCAAAATAAAAAAAATAAAAAGGCAAGAGGCAGGATTCGAACATGTGTCCTCTTGCCTCACACACACACGTCCCACTCCATACACATAGTAACCATCATGCTACATTAGCTCATCTGTTAGGATCTTTCCTCGTTTAATTTTTATACACATTTGAGCTCTTTTAGTTAATAAGCTGTTTTAGCTTATTTCACAGCTTATTCGATAAGATGTGTTCTCGAGCTTATTTTTCCTAGATTCCTCTTAGTTCAAGCTACTTTCTATAATTTTTTCAGAATTTTTATAATTAGTTTAGTATTTTTAAACATTTATTTTTATTAAAAACTTTAAAAATTCATAAAAAATAGAAAAATAATCAAAAAAATATAATTATTTTTTAGAAAATTTTCTTTTATCATATAGTTTCTAGGAAAATTAGTTTTGATTTCGTAGGGTTAAAATTGCAAAATTTCAATTTTTAAAGAACGGGATTCGTTTCCGTTCACGTTATTCGTATTTTTAAGCTCAATTCAACTCCGTTTTTGTTCTAGTTTTCTTTAATCTTACTTTTTAGTCAATTAGGGTTAGCTAAAAGTGAAAATTTCATTTTAGGTTTATTTTTAAAAATTTAGGGTTTTTAGATCCTGTTTAGGATTCCCAATTTGCGTTTTTAGTTAGAATTTACTTTCCCGTATTGATTTCTTGTAAGTTAGGTTTAATTGTTCCTTTATTTACTCACTTTTAGGATTTTAGAAATCAAATCATCTTCGAACCAATTCAAATCATTGTCCAAATAACAATGTGGTCTCAATTTCATAAATCTTCGAGGAATACGACCTGGTAATCACTTACCGGTAAATATATGTATTATTATATATATTTGTGAGAATTTTCCTTACTACTTTTGTCCTCAAGGGTAATTTTCTATACTTATATTATTATACGTGTATAAACCTTTACGCATCATACCCTAAACCTGTTTTGCACTTATTAACTATCTGATAGTCTATTAATTTGCTTAAGTTTTTAGATGAATTCTCAAAATTTTCTACTATTAACTGAATTTCATCTTTTTGTTTTTGAGCCAGTTCCAACTTCCTTCTAAGCTCTGTAATGGCTACTTCTCTTAAATGAATCTCATGTTTTAAGACCTTGATATCTTTCTCATAAACAGACTCAGTTTTCATATACACTAGAAGTATTGCTTCTACAGACTCTAAACCTGTTTTATAAGCAATAGCATTTAACTTAGATGTCCTTAACAGTTGTTCATTTTGTTCTTTAAGCATTTTAACATTTTCCACACAAGATGATGAACAGTTTGAATCAGTAGATACCTTAGAGTTAGAACTTGTAGAAGAGTAAGCCATGAGTGCAAAGTTAGTTAGACCTTCTTCTGCTTGATCACTCCAATCATAACCAGAACCATCACAAGACACCAAAGCATTAGAAGTAGTTGTCTCCATTGGCACAACCCTTTTTGTGTTCTCCATATTCCTATTTTCTTAGTTCCTTGGAGCCCTGCACTCCCTTGCAAAGTGTCCCCTTTTGTGGCAGTTGTAACACTCCATGAAGAAACATGTAATCTAATGATCTATCAAGAACAAGAGAGAGATGTGGGTTGTGATGTTTAGAGAGAGAAAGTGATGGAATGGATGATGTTCTTACTATGTGGAAATATGGAAAAAATGAAAACAACCAACCCCTCTCCAAGGCTAGGAGAGGGCTTATATAGTTACATCATGGCCGGCCCATGGGCTATGATGGGCTTCCCATGGGCCTTGGGCCGGACTAGATTACTAATCTAATAATTACACTAACTACGAGCTAAGACTATTACAACTTGGAAGTGACCGACACTTTTGGTGTTTCCAACAATCTCCCCCTAAGGGAGGTCACTCTATTTTACAAAACTTTAAGCCTAGCCTACTATGCTTTGTCTTTAGTCTTTAGCTCGTCTTTTGACATTCTCTTGTGAGTATGTTGTAGTGATCATTGATTTCTGGATTGAGCTTGTTCCTTGAACTTGTATTTGACATTGTGATCTTGAGCATCTTGAGATCATCAACCAAGCACAATCTCTTTGCCATCTTGTAACTTTGCCATCTTGTAGACTTGTGATTTCTGAACCAACATGCTCATACGTTTCTTGAATGGTTGTCTTGAAAAACTTTAATGCTACGTCTTTCTTGAGATTCATTAACTATAATACTTCATCACTTCGTGAAAGACGTTCATAATCAGAGTAGCGGAAGTCTTGAAATATGTATTTGAGCCTTTCATGAAGTCCTTATGTTTGTCTATCGGGTATGAGCATGTGGCTATGGATCTTGTGAGTCAGCTGGAATCAGGAACCTCCACCACCATCTTTAAATAGCCTGCATAAAAACAGTTAGCAATAAAGCGGGGGGACGAATATGGCTTTGTCATTCGCCCAGGTTTGGTTGGAGTAACCTTCAAATCCGTAAGGATCGACCTGTGATCAGATAGATTCAATTTAAGAAGAATCTTCTTGACAGGATTTCCAGCTGTAGTATTGAATCTTTCTAACACATAAGTATTAGATTCATCGTACTCAGCATGTTCTCATTATCGGAACGTCTCAAAGCAGACA
>BQNB010090496.1:0-14313 GCA_026074375.1 Tanacetum coccineum | reverse complement strand
GGGTCATAGGTGTCTGATTTATATCAGAATATCCATCATAGTTAGATCTCTCCAATGAGAGTCTAATAGTTAGTAGATAGTAATAGATGTAATATAGACATCTATGTATTAGTTAGTATAGCTCCAAGGATCATTTGATCTTGAGGATATAGTGAATAAAGAAAACCTTGAAGTAACATTGATGTTCTTATTTATTCCGCTGCATATTATGTTATTCAATGTTATTATATCCTAGACGGGCTAATCGAGACTCCATAATTGGTATCAGAGCCTCGTGGCTCTCGATCTAGGATCACAAGGTTTTCAGTGTCGTGTTTTTGGTTCCTTTGGTACAAGATGATTTTTGGTGAATATTAGGGTTTTATTCACAAAACTCTAATTCTATAAAACAGACACTGTGTTCGGTTTATGGGCACAAGAAAAGGCAGCAGGTTCATTCGTTGAAGGTTTGAAGTTTGATTAAGGTTTCCATTGTTGACGGTATCTATAAGACAAGTTCAAGAAAGTCTTCTTCATTCGGTTCTTGAAGAAGAAGCAACAGGTATATACACTTATATGCTGAATTAGTGTTGCTTGTTATTATCAGGATAAAAACGTGGCTACTGTTGATGGAAACAATGACATGGTACTGATTTATTTGTGTACTCAATTCTTCTTATTGATTATCATTCATAAGGTGTTGTTGTGTAATGTATTGATATGGGTTTGTGTTACTATGAGTGTATCATGATTCTGAAAGATCTGGTGATGTGTATACTGAATTGAGATTCTTTATTGTGCCTAAAATTCGTTCGCAACCCTAACAAGAAACAACAGGCATTGTGATGGTTAAGATTTCGCTGAAGTAGGGACAGATTTGGAAGAGATGCGTGGATTATGGAAACGGTTTTGATGCATGAATATGGGAATGTTATTTGCTATAATGTGAAAATCCCTAACTTTTAGGGATTATCTTTGACTTTCTATATTTTTCACGTGGACAGCAGTTACTGATTTTATGGGCTGGATCGTGATATGTAGCAGTGGTACGCACAAATTTAGTGCTGCTTGCTTAAATATTAATACTGCCAGGTTGTTGGTCGTGGGTTTAATGCTGCTAAGGTTTGAGCAGGCTATGATGATAAAGTTTACCAATAGTAGTAAGATCAAATGAATACATGTTTATGCTGCTGGTATATATTTAATGCTACTGCTTCGCATATTAGTACTGCTAGGTTTATAAGCAGATACTACTGTTTGTGTGTTAATACTGCTAGCATTAAATAAGATTGTGCTGCTAGCTTTATGCGATATCGGATGACACACACAGATTGGTTCTCGGATGGTTTCAGATTCGCTTAAATTGGAAAAAAGGCTATTATTTTGGGATTTATTGAAGATGTGATTACGGAGACGATTGATTATCACTTATTTGATGTTGTAGTTGAGTTTCACGAGTGCGTGTTCTTATTATATCTTTGGGTTGAAGATAACTTGTTCGTGCTTAATTGATGCTGACGAAGACTTGCAAAATCTAGCAATGTGTGATTTTTCTTATGATGTTCAATGCTCACATTCGCTATCACTTGAAGGAGTTACGTTATTGTGCTCAGTGTCTCATTTTATAGGATAAATGAGGATTTTGTCAAGAGGTTGCGGTCTACTTATACTTTTCCCAGCAGTATGAGTTCGACGTCACGTGGATAAACAAGACATAAGACACAAGTTTGGGATATTCTACTTCTTCATCAAATTCGTTATACTCAGTTTTCTTCATCAGTAATCATTACAAAAAGCCTACAGAATTGAAGATGTTCATGCACAGTTTCAGGGGAAGATCATTACTACTGCTAGTCATTGTTAATACTGCTAGTTTAAAATTTCTACTACTTGAATTCATTATTTGTGTTAAGCTTCATGGGGGGATTAGAAGTTTTAATATATGATTGGGAGTTGTGAAGATCAAAGTTGCATAAAGTCCACTATTAGATGAGACAAAAAGGGGAAGGTGATTATATGAATAGAACTTATAGATCTTGTGGTGGCATGGCATGGAGAGTTTAACTTAAGGGGAAGATCTTAAGTTAAGGGGAAGCAGTTGGCAGGTTACAAAGGAAGATTTTGTTTCATTCAGTAAGATCTATGATCTCAACTTTCTCAGCTTTAAAGAAAGTTCGTATAAGAACATTATTTGTTTTGTCATCATTAAATAGGGGAAGATTGTTGGGATTCTTGATTTGTTGATACAAAAGAGCAACAGAATGAAACAAAAGGATAAAATTCGTCATTGTGGAACTCTACAAGCTGGTGGAATAATATGAAGATTTGGTCAAATATTCTACAAGATAATGATTAGGAAAGTATTTAATCAGTTTAAATAGTTTCCTTGTCTACAGATTTACTTCCTTTGTAAGTCATGATCTCTCTCTATATAAAGAGATCATAGACATAGGTTTTAGCATATAGAAATCTAGAGCTCTCCCAATGGGAGTCTAGATAGTTATATAGCAGAGTCGACTGATGAGAGTCGAATAGTAAAAGGTGTATGTGTGTACACCATAGTTAGTTAGTTAGTGTTGTATCCCCAAGATTGTGTTTGGGGAAAGAGGAAAACATATGAATAAAGAAAAACCTTGAAAATAACTTTGATTCATGTTTATTATTCCGCTGTGCAATTTATCAATCATTGTTATTATATCCTAGATGAGTCTTAATAACGATCTAAGGGGTCATAACAGACTCCACAATTGGTATCAGAGCCTCGTGGCTCTCGATCTAGGATCACAAGGTTTTCAATGTCGTGTTTTTAGTTCCTTTGGTACAAGACGATTTTTGGTGAATATTAGGGTTTTATTCACAAAACCCTAATTCTATAAAACAGACACTATGTTCAGTTTATGGGCACAAGAAAAGGCAGAAGGTTTATTCGTTAAAGGTTTGAAATTTGATTAAGGTTTCCATTGTTGACTGTATATATAAGACAAGTTCAAGAAGGTCTTCTTTATTCGGTTCTTTAAGAAGAAGAAGCAGGTATACATACTTATATGCTGAATTAGTATTGCTTGTTATTATCAGGATAAAAACATGGTTGTTGTTGATGGAAACAATGACATGGTACTGATTTATTTGTCTACTCAATTCTTCTTATTGATTATCATTCATAAGGTGTTGTTGTGTAATGTATTGATATGGGTTTGTGTTACTGTGAGTTGTATCCATGATTTGAAGGATCTGGTATGTGTATACTGAATTTGAAGATTCTTTATGAGCTAAATTCGTTCGTAAAACCCCCTACAAGAAATTAGCAGGCATTATGATGGTTTAAGATTTCGCTGACAGCAGGGACAGATTTAGAATAGATGCGTGGTTTATGAAAACGGTTTTGATGCATGATATGGGATCGCTCCCTTTTTGCTATAATGTGAAAATCCCTAACTTTTAGGGATTATCTTTGGCTTTCTATATTTTTCACGTGGACAGCAGTTACTGATTTTATGGGCTGGATCATGATATGTAGCAGTGGTACGCACAAATTTAGTGCTGCTTGCTTAAATATTAATACTGCCAGGTTGTTGGTCGAGGGTTTAATGATGCTAAGGTTTGAGCAGGATATGATGATAAAGTTTACCAATAGTAGTAAGATCAAATGAATACATGTTTATGCTGTTAGTATATATTTAATGCTACTGCTTCGCATATTAGTACTGCTAGGTTTAGAAGCAGATACTACTGTTTGTGTGTTAATATTGCTAGCATTAAATAAGATTGTACTGCTAGCTTTATGCGATATCGGATGACACATATTGGTTCTCGGATGGTTTCAGATTCGCTTAAATTGGAAAAAGGCTATTATTTTGGGATTTATTGAAGATGTGATTACGGAGACGATTGATTATCACTTATTTGATGTTGTAGTTGAGTTTTACGAGTGAGTGTTCTTATTAGTATCTTTGTGTTGAAGATAACTTGTTCGTGCTTAATTGATGTTGACGAAGACTTGCAAAATCTAGCAATGTGTGATTTTTCTTATGATGTTCAATGCTCACATTCGCTATTACTTGAAGGAGTTACATTATTGTGCTTAGTGTCTCATTTTATAGGATAAATGAGGATTTTGTCAAGAGGTTGCAGTCTATTTATACTTTTCCCATCAGTATGAGTTTGACGTCATGTGGATAAACAAGACATAAGACACAAGTTTGGGATATTCTACTTCTTCATCAAATTCGTTATACTCAGTTTTCTTCATCAGTAATCATTACAAAAAGCCTACAGAATTGAAGATGTTCATGCACAGTTTCAGGGGAAGATCATTACTACTGCTAGTCATTGTTAATACTGCTAGTTTAAAATTTCTACTGCTTTAATTCATTATTTGTGTTGAGCTTCATGGGGGGATTGGAAGTTTTGATATATGATTGGGAGTTATGAAGATCAAAGTTGCATAAAGTCCCCTATTAGATGAGACAAAAAGGGGAAGGTGATTATATGATTAGCAACTTATAGATCCTGTGGTGGCATGGCATAGAGAGTTTAACTTAAGGGGAAGATCTTAAGTTAAGGGGAAGTAGTTGGCAGGTTACAAAGGAAGATTTTGTTTCATTCAGGGAGATCCATGATCTCAACTTTCTCGGCTTTAAGGAAAGTTCGTACAAGAACATTATTTGTTTTGTCATCATTAAATAGGGGAAGATTATTGGGATTCTTGATTTGATGATACAAAAGAGCAACAGAATGAAACAAAAGGATAAAAGTCGTCATTGTGGAACTCTACAATCTGGTGGAATAATATGAAGATTTGGTCAAATATTCTACAAGATAATGATTAGGAAAGTATTTAATTAGTTTAAATAGTTTCCTTATCTACAGATTTACTTCCTTTGTAAGTCATGATCTCTCCCTATATAAAGAGATCATAGACATAGGTTTTAGCATATAGAAATCTAGAGCTCTCCCAATGAGAGTCTAGATAGTTATATAGCAGAGTCGACTGATGAGAGTCGAATAGTAAAAGGTGTGTGTGTACACAATAGTTAGTTAGTTAGTGTTGTATCCCTAAGATTGTGTTTGCGGAAAGAGGGAAATGTATGAATAAAGAAAAATCTTGAAAATAACTTTGATTCATGTTTATTATTCCGCTGTGCAATTTATCAATCATTGTTATTATATCCTAGATGAGTCTTGATAATGATCTAAGGGGTCATAACAGACTACACAAATTCTTTCAAATGGCATCAAGAGCCTCGGTTACGATCTTGGGTCGGTTACGTTTTTGGATCCGGTTGGTCTCTCAAATATGTCATTTATCAAATATGTCATTTTTGTCCTTTGTCACGTTTTTGTTTTTTGTGGTCTAAATGTGATATCTTTTCAAAGAAATCTAACATAATTATTATCTCACACCAGTCCATATATCTGTTCCAAACCTCAACTTCGTGGCTCGTTTTTTGGTGTGTTTTGCTTATTTCTTCCATGGTTTCTCAGATATGTTTTTTTTCAAACTTTTTCTGGGCTCTGTTTGATGCTAGCGAAACATGACATGATGCTAGCGAAATATGCATGAAGGAAGCAAAATATGCAGATTCATTGGTTTGAGCGAAATATGTATGATGTTTAAGCAAAATATGTATTACAGGGACTTATTCCGAGCAAAATATGTCACATATCTGAAACGTTACTCTGCCTAAAACTTAGTTTGGGGAGAGAAATATGTTTCAAATGGTATGTGTAAGCGAAATATGCTTTAGACATGGTTTAACTCACTGGGTCAACAAAAATAAAACAGAAAAAAGATTTCAACAGAGACAGACTCGATCAAACCTATACCAACAACTACAATCAACCAACATCAACAACATCAGCCTCATTCATCGACACCAACAATCCAACTAAACCTAAATCCCTTTATCACAATCATAATGCCAAAACTCCATCTCCTCACAACATGAAATGACTCGAAACAGAATAAACAAAAAAATCAAGATCTCAGACATGTACAAACTTTATACAAATCTTTTAAAGATTCTTATTTAGGTTTGGTACATAATCATCATCGATCTGTCTTTAGTGTACAAAAATAAAGAAAGATCATGAACAAGATTGCTCATATCTTTCTTTGTTTCAATTTGGAAAACAAGAAAACGAATGAAAATATACAACTTACCCGAGACCAAATTGATTGATCTTGAAGCCTTATATTTCTTGAGTTCTTCATGAGTTGCATGAAATGAGCACAAGCTGGAGGCTAATCAGTTAAAGGGTTATACACTTGAATATGTTCAAAGTAATTGGTTGTTTAAAAGGTTGAATGGTTCATTTGGATTTGTGTGACTAAGTTTGAATGATGATATGAGTTTGATAATCTATTCATGAATCTAAAGGAATATTGGTGACTAGTTTAAGTTCTCAAGAGAAACATTTTGGATGAGTGCGTCAGATTTAAGGGAGATAGAGAAGGAAGCGGATGTTTCTAGTTGTTGGGCCAATTTCATTTCCCACTAATCTTTCACTCAGGATTTGTATACAAAATAACCTAAGTATAAATATCCTTTAACAATCCAAGATCACTGAGTGAATAGTAACTCAGTGAGTTAACTTCAAGATGCACAACCTGAGTCTACAAGAAAGACTAACATTTAGTAAGGTGGCACTCGATGAATGAAGCCTGAGCTAAAGAAGAAGGTGATAGGCTCAGTGAGTTGTGGCAATAGACTCACTAAACCCCATACGATCTCCGACAACTAGAAGACCCTGAAGACAAGTGACTGAAGAATAGGCGGGATAGTTTGAAAGCAGATAAGTCCAAGCTCTTATCTCCTGAAGTCAACCTATCCTAAAGAGGGCATAAGACAAGTTCAGTGTCAGGACTGAACTTAGAAAGAGCGCTTGTCCCATTCCTATATTAGAAATTGTAATAGAGACAAAGATGTACAAATGTACTAGCGTATTAGGACTGGGATTAGTGCTTACCACCCATGTGGGTGTAAGCCTACCTAGGTAGTATAAATATAACTCTTGTAATGGAGTAGATGTCAAGTTTGTGCATTCAAAGTCATAACTTTCACAAACACACATCTACTCCTCCAAATCTACTAAGTCTTTGAGCAAGCTCAGTTGGTTAGCATAGTAGTTAACTTTGCATAACACTTTAGATTTATGCAAAGTTATTAGTGAGGAGATCACACACACACATATTGTCATTCAATCCCTATTGTAGTTCCACATACAATGGGGTACAATTCTTAATAAAAGAGTTAAACGTTGAAAATTTATTTTTGTGTCTTTTACTTTCTAAGCTATACTTACATACAAAGATCTTTTCAACAACACAATGTTTTCTTTACTTGCTAGCCATGAGTTAGTTAACGATAACTTTATAGTTATTGTTCACTAACTATATGGGAACAATAAGTGGTATCAGAGCCTCAGGTTTGTAAAACTTACTTAACATTAATTTACTTAAGTTTTTAAAACCTAGATCTATAAATAGCTGTAGTAAATGATGTACCTCAGCTAGTTGACAAAAAGGGACGTAGCTACGCTGCTAATGCTCCTAAACTAGAGCATGGAAAATTTAATAAGTGGAAAAAGCGAATTCTTTGCTACTTAGCGGGAATGGAACCCTATTACTTAAAATGTATTAAGGATGGTCCATTTCAGAAAAAACATCTGAAGGTGATGCTAAGCCTGAGACCTAATGGACTCCAGATGAGAGGAGGGTGGTCGTTCATGACCAGCGCCTTAAAAAGCATCATTATATCATGTCTACCAGATGACATAACAGAATTTGTCATTAGTTGTGTTTTAGAGAAAGAAACATGGACTGACTTGGTTTACAGCTTTGAAGGTCCCTCAAATACCAATGAAAATAGGATCATGGATCTAAAACTTGAGTATCAAACTTTTTGGGCAAAGTCTACTAAAAGTCTCTCACAAACCTACACCTGCTATAAGACCCTACTCAATGAACTTGCCAATGATGGTGTTAACCTCTCTAAACATGAAATCAATGTTGGTTTCGTGAACAATCTCCCTGAGAAGTGGCTAACCTTCTCTTAGTGACTAAGGAATTCCAATCATACTCAGACCCTTGACCTTGCAGATATCTATGGAAGGTTTGTCTATGAAGACAACCTAATCCAAAGAAAGTAATTTGACACCAAAAAGGCCCTCATTACCACTCTCTTAAGTACTCCAATTTCTATTGCCTTTTTCTCTAACAATGTCATTCAGGATTTCCATGAAAATTTTGATGATGAAGTAGATGAAAGGACTAGTGAGGAGTATCTAAGAGACATAGATATTAAGTATCATGAAAGAGCCCTTTTGGTAAACTCAAAACGTTTTATAAAAAGAAGAAACAATTTCTCAGGTCAAAAGGCAAATGAAAATACTGAATGTTACAAATGTGGCAACAAAAGTCATTTTGCAAAAGACTGTTTTTCTAAAACGTCTGAACCATCTTACAAATCACCAGTGAATAATTACTCATCAGTGTCTAAAGGCTTTCAACGAAAGTTTACTCCAAAATTTATTCAGTCTTCTTCTAACTCAAATAATCAAGCTGATCCAAAGTTTCAAAAAGATTACAAGGCTGAGTACAAGAAGATGAAAGCAAAGCTTGCACTCCTTGAGGCAAGTCCCTCAAGTTCTAAGAACCCAAAGACCTTCTAACTAAAGAACAAAGGTTTAATCACTAAAACCTTTGATTGGGATGAGGATGGTTTTTGATAAGATAGAAGTCACTCAAGTCAAGGTACTGATAGATCTAGCTGATGATGAGCTCGCTGTTAGAAAGAGTCATGCTCGTATTGATGAATGGGTCGACATCACCATAAGAAAGGTAAACACTCTTCTTTCTATGGATGAGATGCCGATTGGAAAAATTACCTAAAGTATATCAATATTGATCTTAAGTTTGTTGAAGAGCAACAATTAAACTTACTTTCAAAGTATAATAAATTGGTTTTTGAATTAAATAAGTGTAGAGATGAATTACTAATCTTAAAACAAGCCAAGCTTGATGTTGTCACTTTTCAAATTCAAAACACTCAACTTACAAAGTTAAATCATGCTCTTCAAGAACAACTCAAAGAGGAGAAAAAGATCAATAAAAAATAGGCTAACTAGCTCAAAAAGGTTAGTCAATGCATCAGTGAGCAAATTCCTCATCAAAAGAAGAAAGTTATTGGTGGTGAATTACTCACTGAGTCATCATCAAAAATGAATGAAAATGAAAATCTTTTCATTCCAACTTCCATAGGGTATGACTAAGAAATGGTTCCAAAAACCAAAGATTAGGTTGAGAGACTCAATCCTGATAGCAAACTTCAAAACTTCAATACTGGAAGAATTTTAGTCCTTGAAAATCAAGCTATAAATGAGTCTCTTGAAACTTCAAATACCCCTGAATCTTCCAAAGATTCTGAAGCTGAATTTCTTACTCCACTACTTCCCTTGAAAAATCTTTATGGAGCTTTACCAAGCTTAAAGGTAATGCCATTGACCTTTCAACCTCACTTTCCAAAAGAAAGACCATGCTTAGGTATCATTAAACACACAAAGCCTGAAACACAAGATTCTTCTAACAAGAGTGTTTCAGGAACTGTCACTGTGAGTGAAACTAAGCAAACCACATCTTTAGTTCCTACTGAAGTCAAAGACACTGAACAAGAATCAAAATTAAATGAATTAACTAAACTAGTTCAGATGTTAATAAATGAAAAGGTAAACTCTAACCAAAAGACTCAAGAATCAAATTTAAAGATTCAAAAGGCCGAGTCATCTAAATCAGTTGATACATCTAAAATAAGTCAAGATTCTAAACCAAAGTTCAGAGTACTGGCTCATCAAAATCACTCAGGCCCAAGCCTATTCAAAAGCCACAACTTAAGTGTGAACTCTGACATTATACCAATCATTCAACTGATGATTGCTATAGGATTCTCTACTGTATGATATGCAAAAGGGATGAACATAGGACCTTAAATCATGAGATGTATATTGCTTCACTAAAAAGAAGTAAGAACTACAAGGCTCAGCCTTATCAATATGCATCTTCTTCCAAACAGATCATGAGAGCAAAGGCAAAGACTTTTCCACCATGCATACACTATGGTTTTAATGATCATATACCTGATGATTGTAGAAACTACCCTGAGTATGGAATCTGTGGAAGCTATGATCACTTTACCTCAGGACATAATCGTGTTATTCAGATTAGAGGAGGATAGCTGAATCCTCTCAGTCTAATGAGTCCTCAATTAGGGTAAAGTGTAATACATGTGGAAGCACTGTACAATCCACCTCTGACCAAAATGAATTTGATCACTTTAAAAGAGGTGAGGAAATATAGGCTGCAAAGGCCAGTGAGCCCACAAAAAAGTAGGTTCATAAAAAAACTAACATAAGTTTATTATTTGTGCAAAGACACATCAGGGAGCCCATCTGGTACCTGGACAGTGGATGCTCAAGGAGTATGACTGGTGTCAAGAGTTATCTGCACAAATATGTAGAGCAACCAGGTCCTAAGGTAGTGTTTGGTGATAACTCATCTTGTATTACTGAGGGATATGGTTCAATAAATTGTGGGGGTATAGTTTTTACAAAAGTATCCTTTGTAAATGGTCTTAAGTACAATCTAATTAGCATTAGTCAACTCTGTGATGCTAATTATATTGTACAGTTTGATGATAAGCAATGAACAATATTTAATGCTAACAAAGAAATTATCCTGATAGCACCTTGAAGAAATGATGTATATGTCCTTGACATGTCATCACTAACTCCAAGTGGAGCCTGCTTCTTTGACAAAGCCTTAGAAAATGTAAACTGGCTATGGCATAAAAGACTATCACACCTCAATTTCAAGAACATTAATAAACTTGCCAAACCAAACAAAGTTCTTGGTCTTCCTTCCCTCGTTTATCTAAAGGATAAACCTTTCACAGCATGTGAAAAAGGGAAGCACCATAGAGCTTCATTCAAAACTAAACAAAATTTCTCCATCAAGAAGTGTTTGCATCTTCTTCATATGGACTTGTTTGGACCAATAAGGCTAATGTCCATAAATCATGAGAAATATACTCTAATCATTGTTTATGAGTACTTAAGGTACACATGGGTATACTTTCTCAGGAAGAAGAGTCGTGCACTTGAAATGATTATGTCTTTTATCAGGATGGTATAAAACCAAAATGAGGTAAAGGTCAAACAAATCAGAACTGATAATGGGTTTGAGATTAGAAATCATGAGCTTGAGAATTTCATTGATGAGAAAGGAATCTCTCAAAATTTCTCTTCTCCCTATACACCTAAACAAAATAGTGTAGCTGAAAGGAAAAACAGAACTCTCATTGAGGCTGCTAGAACTATGTTGAATGCATCAGTACTTTCAAAGCACTTCTAGACTGATGTAGTCAGAATAGCATGCTATACTCAAAATAGATCAATCATTGTCAAAAGACATGATAAAACTTCCTATGAAATATTCAGGGAAAGAATTCCTGATATTAGTTACTTTCATGTGTTTGGATGTCCTGTGTTTATTCATAACCATAAGGATCATCTAGGTAAATTTGATGCTAAAGTTGATGATGGATATTTCTTAGGGTATTCCTCTGTCTCAAAGGCTTTCAGAGTCTATAACACAAGAAGACAACAAATAGAGGAGACTTATCATGTAACATTTAATGAAAGTATAGAAGCCATTAGGTTTACCAATACCTTAGTAGATGAGATAGGAATTGATGATTCCTCTAGATATCCTCCTGATGAATTTTTAAAGGATGACCCATCTAGATAATATCAAGTAGACTCTAATATCTCATACTACATCATTCCTCATGGACGTTCACTCACTGAAATTACCTAAGAAAATCATGTCCCTGAAGTAATTGCTCTTAATGAGCCTGAAATACCTCACACTGGGGATACTAAAGGTCCCTCTGATCCAATCAACACTGAAGGGACAAATGAACAAAATGTCCAGAAGGATCAAATGATCACTCAACCCACTAACTGACCATTAGGAACAATCTAAGTTTCAGAACCTATTATTGAATCTTTAGTCCTGATGTCACTCAGTCCTCAATCTATAATCATGGCCTTTTTTACAAAAGTTCTATATGTTCATTAGATAGATGGTCAAGATATCAACATATTAAACATGTAAATATCATTGGTAATCCTGGTGAGGGCATGCTTACAAGAAGCATGGCTACTAATCTTACAACTGCGTCAGCTAGTGAATGTCTATTTGCTGATTTTCTCTCTGAGATAGAACCTAAGAAGGTATCTGAGGCACTGAAGCACCCAAGATGGACTGATGCAATGCAAGAAGAACTAAATCAGTTCTATAGAAATAAAGTATGGACTCTTGTTCCTCTCCCTTTTATGGAAAAATAGCCATAGGCTCCAAATGGGTATTTAGGAACAAGAAAGATAAGCATGGCACAACAACAAAGAACAAAGCAAGACTAGTTGCACAAGGGTATAGTCAGGAAGAAGGAATTGACTATGATGAAACCTTTGCACCAGTGGCAAGGATGGAAGCCATCAGGATATTTCTAGATTTTGCCACATACATGAACTTCAAAGTTTACCAAATGGATGTCAAAAGTGCCTTCCTGAATGGTAAACTGAAAGAAGAAGTTTATGTCAAACAGCCTCTTGGCTTTGAAAGTAGTGAGTTCCCTGACTATGTCTGTAAACTTGACAAAGCCCTTTATGGACTAAAACAAGCACCGAGGGCATGGTATGAGACTCTCTCTACTTTCCGTATTCAAAATAAGTTTGCCAGGGGAAGAATAGATAACACACTGTTTATCTATAAATCAAAAGGAGATGTTCTCCTTCCTCAAGTGTATGTAGATGACATCATATTTGGCTCAACAAGTTATAAACTTTGTAAACAGTTTGAGAAACTGGTGACAAAGAAATTTTAAATGAGTATGATGGGAGAACTCACCTACTTTCTTGTACTGTAAATCATGCAGGATGACAAAAGAATCTTAATTTGTCAAGAATAGTACACCAGGAACTTACTTAAGAAATATGAAATTTTTGATAGTTCCTTAGTGAAAACACCTATGGTTCCTTCAAACAACTTAGGTCCTGATTTAGCTGAAAAATCGGTTAATGAGACCACATACAGAGGAATGATTGGCTCACTGATGTACTTGCCAGCAACAAGGCCTGATATCTAATTCTCCACAGTCATGTGTGTAAGATATCAGTCCAATCCAAAGGAATCACATCTAACAGCTATGAAAAAAATTACCTGAAAGGTACTCCAACACTTGGTCTATATTATCCAAAATGTTTAGGCTTTGATCTTAAAGGATATTCAGACTTAGACTATGTTGGTTGCAATATGGATAGAAAAAGCACCTCAGATGCCTGTCAAATACTTGGTGGAAAATTGGTTTGTTAGAGTGGCAAGAAACAACAGTCAGTAGCTATGTCCTCAGCTGAAGCTAAATATGTTGCTGCTGCTGGGTGTTGTGCAATTATCCTATGGATGAAAAGTCAACTCAATGACTATAACATCTATTATAAGATGGTACCTATCTTTTGTGATAACACCAGTTCCATTGCAATATCCAACAATCTAGTACTTCATTTAAGAACCAAGCATATTGATATTATGTATCATTTCATTAGGGGTCACATCCTTAAAGGAGCTATTGAATTGCACTTCATCCCCATTGAGTATCAACTAGCTGATATCTTCACTAAACACTTGAATGAACCTACTTTTACCAGACTGAAAGCAGAATTAGGCATGTTGGGCATTGATTAATCAGTCTCCCTGATCAATCATGCTCAGTATGGTGTATATTCCTTTTCTCCGTGAAACCATCTCTCTTAAACCCATATGACTCCCATGATACCGAAGGACACATTACATGAACTAACTAAATGCTCCAAGTCTTTAGTTACTTAATGTCCTAGGTTGGTGACTGAACACATTAAATAAGGAACAAATATTCCTTATCTAACTATCATCCAATAGTCATGGGCCCCCACTTCTGATTTCACTCAATTAACCCCCAACATGCATTTAATGCTGACTCCTATGCACATAATCTATTCCCAATATGTCTAATTAAAAGACTCTTGACTGTTATCTATACGTCACGACTGCAAAAGTGAATGACAACGGAACGGCTACACAGTAGCCATAAAAGAGGGAATCGTGCAACTAGTGGGTTATCACATTAAATGCGTTCTAAAAACAATTTTAACTTTTTTCAAAAATGAAAATTTTAAAATAATCAAAACCTTTTCACACCCTACCCCCCCCCCTTATAAATACCCTTCATCAAACAAGAA